>JAEAOA010002053.1:3832500-3867500 GCA_016746295.1 Potamilus streckersoni
ATATATATATATATATATATATATATATATATATATATATATATATTATGTTCGACAATTTGCTAGCATTATTATCTCCTTTTTTTCACATATGAGCCTATCAAAATTTTTTCCTTACACTTGCTATTAAGTATAACGTATTATCGTGATTATGTAACATAAAAATTAATTATGTCCGAAACCTTGTTGTGACACTAAAATATTTCCTTCATAGTTACTTTAGTTAAAAAATATTTACCACATTTTGCAAAAACCTTTAACCTGTGCACGTCCGTGCTGATTTTTATGTACCGACCTTGGCTTATTGGATTATGTAAATTTTCATATTTTAATGAAAGTGCATTATGTAAACTTTCGAGATACGGAAAATACTCGCTATTGTCTATTCTAATAAGGGAGAGTTTTATTCTATCAAATTTGCTAAAACAAATGCCTGAAATTTCATCATTAAATTCAAATGGCATATATTGGTTATTGACTGTTATTTTTTGTTTTACTATTAACTCTATCGCCTAAATTTTCAAACATTATTTCTGATGCTTAGAAAATATTATTTAAATAATGTCCAAGCGCGAAAGTATTAATTCCAATTTTTCAGTTATATCGCTATGATGTCTGCATGACCTTCCTCATCCGGGACGGAAACTCTAGCCACTAGGCCACCGGAGTGGTGACATCTGTTGAAATTGTCTGAATAACACTTTGAGTGATGTTAAAATATTTCGATCATAAATTTACAATCATGAGATCAGTAAATGAAATAGTCATCATGCCTCATTCAGCTGAAATTGTATTCTCATACATTAGATAGTAGGCGTTACCACATTTATTCTCTCTATCAGTCGTCATTTTCCGGTTGGATGACTTCCGTATTTGCTTCCGCTTCTTGTTTTAACTGGTTATATCCGTCCGTTAATTCGTTAGATGATTTTGGATTTGAAAAAAAGAGAATTTAACTTTATCAGTGGATTAGTTTCACTTGTGAATCAGAACATCCGTCACGAATAGTGGACAATGTAGTAATAGTCAGAGGAAACTCGCGCCATAATAGTGGGGACCTATAATCTAGAATCTATGGTAAATGAAAGGAGGGAATTTTGAATTAATCCATGGGTCGTTTTCAATTTTATTTTCTTGTGCGTAGGCGAAACTTTCTTACCATTTGAAAGTTTCAAAAGAGGATAATCTTCAATTTGCTAACTACTCAAATACAAACAGAACCCATTTGGTACTTATGTCCAATTCGTCAGTCTACGTTCCCTTTCGCTTTATGAACAATATTGATATTTCATTTTACGTTACAACACAATAAAATTACAAACACAAAAAATGTATTATATAGCATTCTATTTGATGTAAATGTTATATCTGTCTCGATTTGAGTCACTGAAACTCACATTGTATTTATTTGTCCATACTAGGAAATATGTTGTGTTGCAAAGATGCTCCCCTTGTCGGAGTTTAAGGCAGCTTGTGCCAAGGACAAAACGAAAACAGAAGCAGAAGCTTTTGTCATTTATTTAAATCCAAATTTCACAAGCTAGCCAAGCCGTGGTGGACGACGCTTCCAGTCAATATTCCACTTACATTTATTAAGATCTGCACCAGTTTAATTCGATGAATTGGAAACATTGCCAAATTATCATGCATGAGATAGAAGGAGGCTTGTCACACTTAATACAATGATGTCAATAATGCATTCCTTATTGCTGAGAATTCATTATTTAATTGTTTAACACTAACTCCTTCTCAACCAGTAAAACAGTTTCATTCAATCGTCACTCAAAAAGGCAAAGGATTATCAAAATCTGATTGGATTTGATGTGTAGATGCTATGAGGAGCTTCCAACCCAACTAGCCTTTTTTGTACATGCTGGCCGCGTCACCACAGTTGGAACAATTCATGTGAAACAAAAATGAAAATAGTCCAGAGATCACCAAGTCGTCAAAGCGGGATGCGATACAATTATCTTGAGGTAGCTCAAAAAGAAATTTTAGGAATCCTTAGGACTAATCATGATATGGGTGTTGGTCATCAGACGAAAGACGACGGCAATAGATTTGCTAGCAGAAGAACTGTACAAACCTGTGATTAGGCGTATCCACGTTGAAAGGTCTTTGCTATTACGGTGTTGACGACATATAGAAAGCGGACATCGTCGATACGAGAGCCTACAGCTCTTACATCGATCATTTCAATTATCTCCTGACAGCTATTGGTGTGTTTAGCGAATACCATTGGGTGATTCCTCAGAAGAAAAAACTAAAAAGGAAACTCTATCCTTGAGGCATTGGAGAACATTGCGGATGTGTGCAGTCACCACAAATTGTGAATCGGTCACGGGAAAGTTTTTTTCTAATAAAACAGTCTCAGGCTGGCCTTTAAAATAATATAGACTGATAAAACACTCAAAATTCGGGGGAAACTTCAGTCAAGGAGATATTTGATAAAAACTTTGAAAAACCGTTTTGTGGAAGCGATTTGCCAGCGAAAATACCAACCCGTACTAAAATTGTTTGCCAGAGATCGTAAAACAGCAGAATCACACCTAGCGCAGAAGTGAAAAAATGAAGTCCATGGGAGACTGAAAACAGGACGTGAGTGATCAGACTCCGGATATGATATTGTTGCGTCGGTCTCTGATGTAACATAATCCACTCCACTGGTCATCTTCATACACATCCTGATCCTTGTTTACAAAAAAAAAATCAAAACATTTAAAAAAAAATTATTGTAGTCATTTGTCGCTTCTGGCAACTCTGGCAGCACTGGCGACGATGCCTTCCAATGCCATAGTAGTAGCACTGACGACCCTGGTAACGTTTCCGAAAACGATTTCCTCATACTTTGTTTTTATATTAATGGTAAACATCATACAGACATCACAAGCCGGTCCAGAACCTAAAATAGAATAACCACTTCTGGTCATTCACAGACCCCTCCCCATGCATAAAATAAGGCTCTCCTACGTCCGGTCCAAACCCCACATTTACCGCACATAGTCCAAAATAATCATTTCTCTTCATAAAAAGTGGTACAAAACACTCATTTTCTGCATAAAGATAACCTTCAAGAAAAAGTGGTCTAGAACCCCAATGTTTATTCCGCTTATACGTATTAATCAACCATTTTTTTTATATCTCTCTCTACGTGTCAAGATTAACGGTGTTAGACTGATTAGTAAACCATTTTTTTACATTACTCAAGCTATCCATATTAACAGTGTTATAGTACTTGATTTACTTATTACGTCTGAATATTTAATTTCCAATATAAGAGTTTACTTGTTTTATTTGTTATGCATAACTATGAGTCGTGCATGTAAGCTGTATACCTGACTTTTGTCGGATCGCGCAAAAGACCAATACCGTGAATATGTGTGAGTTTCATTCTGACCTTCTAGTTCTTACAGGATATACAGTAACTTGTCACATTGTTTTAGAACCAGCAGAGCTCAGTTCAAGTAGATTGTCTGTGGCAGCGTCAACGTAAATTGTAGTGAACTTTAAAAAATTTCAATTTCTTTATTGTTTAAAAAAGTGCATGTATTGAAAACCGATATCATTGATGTGGTAGGCCTTCTATGGCAGTGGAATTTCTGTGGCTGGTAAGAAGTATACCGGTAAGAGTTATCTCCCATAGTTCGTTTGTATATTTATCTATTTTTAAAATTATGTGTTGAGTTATCCGAATTGAATACTGGCGTACACATTTCACCAAAATAGCCATTAATTGGGGAGCCAGGATTATTATCGGAGTTAATTATTCTTGAAAGCAAGCTATAATTAAAAGTACTCAAACAACTAAGAATGTTGGACTCGTGGTTATAATTTCTTTAACACAAAACTCCAGAGTTCAAGTTCAAAATCTAAAATTTAGATGTAATACAGTATTTTCTCGAAGAGGAACGACTTTGAAAATTGAGTGGAAAAACACATCGTAAACATACACAAGGGCATGAAAATCATCCAACCAATTTTGCCATTAGCATAAGGGAACCGTTGACATTCAATAATATAATGTCTTTGCCCTCTAGAATTCATTTTAATTTTGGCAGGCAACACATTTTAGGGGCTACCTCTGAACGGATCCAAACGTAGCTGTCTCCTATTTCCAAGAAAGTTTGATATAGCCAGATGCTTATGAGTATAAAATGCTATGTTTTCGATTGGCTATTATAACTGCGCATATGCAGAAGGGTAGCAATTACATTTTAGTATTTTGTTTTCCATATTGATCCCACGAATTTCGTGTCTTGGACTCATTTTAATCTCAATTTTTTAAAAAAAGATTAGATCCAAGGTTAAAATGTTAAAAATCCGGACACAAATTCCAGTTCTAAAGCCAGTAATTATTGGCCTCGATAATCGTCTCAGATTGTTTCTTCCACAATATTCTTAATGCAAGTACAAAGTCTAATTTAATTGATAACTATATACAATTATATGTTGCACGTCCCTGGTGGACGAGCGGTCTAAGGAGTTTCCTTGTACAGATCCCTGACATCTCACCTTGGCTTATGTAGGTATGTGTGAAAGCTTGCCAGTAGCTTCCCCTGAGTAGGGCGTTCCTCCACCATTTATAATGGCAGCCTCGTATAGTCTATCATGTGCATCAAACAGAATTAAATCAATATCATCAACAAAATTTCAAAAGGCCCTGACTTTCCTCGAAAGGATACTAAAGCCAAATGATATATGTCTGTTAACTCAAACGTGAGCAAGAACTAAACTGTCAATTTTCAAGTGACTAGTGAATGAACATTCATGTGTGTGTGTGTGTGTGTTTGTGTGTGTGTGTGTGTGTGTGCGTGTGTGTACGCTTTTTTGTAGAGTGGGGCATCCGGAAACCCGGATCACCCAAAACCCCAATTCAGCCCTGAATAGACTGTAAAGTGCAGTGACCATGCATGAGAAATAATGATCATTCAATGATCATTCATGTTCTTAAATCATACACCGGAAGCAGTGATCATTAAATGATAAATCAAGAGCTCAAATCATGCCGGGTAAACGGAGAGATGTCTGGAAGTGTTTCGTTATGTAGATGCACGTTTAGAGTGGCTGAACATGCAAACTATATAAGGAAGCTGGCTCGGAATCAGAGACAGATCAGGTTTAAATCCACTCAGATGTCGGGTGTACTTTGATGTTGGATTAATTTAAAGCCGGGCACTGTTATCTAAATAACTAACCAGTTAGATGGTATAATGAAGTGGAGAATACATAGGAGCTGTTATAGTGTATATAACCTGTCTTCTTATCTATACACTAAGATTTGGGCTAGTTTGGAGATCATTTTGTTTGTACGTAACATTTTTAAAAATATTTTTGAGAAACTTCTTACTTACATACTATTTTCTTTCTTTAGCAACATATTGACATTTTAAAAAAATTTAGTTGAATTCAGTACATATCTTGCATAGGAAGTAAGCCACAGTTTATTTCACATACATCTCCAAGTTTGCTACCTTCCAGTATAATTCGGAAACCTCGCAGTTAAAATAATAAGTCTAAGTGCAATGCTGACATTCTAACAGTTCTTAATTTGTTATGGCGCTCGAAAGATGCTCAGTAAACTGTAGAATTTAGATAAATAAGAGGAGGGGAAAAAGAATATGGCGCTGATAGGAAACATTGGAAAAATTTTATTAAAAACGAAATGGCATTTGCATTTTTCGCTGAAAGGCATGTAATTAAGATTAAATTTTAATGGAACATACATTATTTGTGTTTTGAAAATTGATTACATCCATTCAAAATAAAACACATAAACTATAGAATAATGTTTTTTATAAAAAAAAACTAAAATACAAAATAATTAGAATAATTTCATTGCAAATAAAATACAAAACTATATAATAACGTTTTTTTTGTTAAAAAAATAGAAAATCTCATATATATACAATAATGTATTATTTAAAATTAAAAGGCCTAAACTATATAAATGTCTTTTTCTAAATTAAACTATTTAATATTGTTTTTTTAATTTAAATAGCTAAACTATATGACATTGTTATTTTAATTAAAATAGCAAAACAATAGAATAATCTTATTTTAATTAAACTTGCAAACTACAGAATGATGCTATTTTAATTAAAATATGAAAATAGGATAATCATGTTATTTTAAATTAAAATTGTTAGATAATTGCCTGGCTAGACTTAGATCCAGGATGCTGATAATGTACCTTTTCATGGTTTGAAACTAATAAGAACCCGTTAGTCAGAGACTTGTACACTTCAATACATATTAAAAACTGTACACTCGTATTAGTCTAATGGGACTTAGTGAAATTTTCAAATTTAAATTCTACAGAAAGGGTGGGGATGGCTGCTGAATTCTGAATTTGCAAGGACAGTGCTTACATTTCCATCGATTTAGTTATGTTTATTTTTTAAACGTTTTACTCCTAAACGTGCTTTGATAGCTAAACTATATATACCTCTAAACACAATTTGCTAAATATGTTTAAAACTTAAAAATAACTTGCTTAAATTGGTTTAATAAAAATAAGATAAACACCTTCTAATACAAATTTTTAATATAAAAGCAATTTCTAAGAGAAATGTTTCTTTGCTTGTATGTGTGTATTGGGGAATAAGTATCAGCAGTGATGGCGGATTCTATTGCCTCGTTTTGATATTTATTTTACACACTCGCCTCTTCTACACTAATTTGGGCTGTTCTAGTGGGTATATCAATTTCTAAAGACTGTATTTTGATCTATAGACAACTATGCTTCTGTTCGCCCTTCCTGCTGATATGGGGAACCCAAATCCTCCAACTGTAAGTGAAATCAAATGCTTGTACAGCTAGCTAGTGGAACTATACGATAGCCTCCCTACCTGCGGCCCAGGCATTGTGTATAGGCACAAGTAAAATATTTCCGTCGACCGCATTGAGTGAGTTCATTGACCAAGAGACATTTCGAGTTAGTGTAATCGCTTTCGTTTTTTGTTGTTACTAGAGGGACGTAAATTCTCCGGCCATAAAGTGATTGCTTAGTTTGGCTTGTAGTAGCGACGATGAGTGAGCGACTGAGTGTATTCGTGAGATTAAGAAAAGGTGAAGCAGAGTATTGTTTGTAATTAAGTCAGTTATGTTAACAGCAATGGATCATTTTGCACTAACTATAGAATCTCATACAACCGAACTAGCTCGACATCGATTAGATGCGATTAATAAGTATCTCCTTGACCATTAATTACAGGCACGACAGGAAGCAAGGGAGGAATTTGCGGAAGGTGCAGCAGAACTATTTAAGCGAATTGTCGAAACAACCAGAAAGATTGCTACGATATATGAGACGGCCCGAAAAACCATTATAGATTGCCGCATTTCGTCTTCGACTCATTATTCGACGGCCTTTGTAGTGGGGGTGGGGGTGCAGACCCCCAGATACCTCCTCAATGGGAAAACTCCACGAAAAGCATAAGGTGTTGATGTCATGAAACAATTACTTGAGGCTATTACCGACAATAAGGATACAAAATAAGTGATATTTCTGCGTTTATATATGACAATAAAGGTGATTAAGTAAATCCGAGTCTGTGAAATCTGTGAAGCGGGAACATTGGCGTAAGTATATAGATCGCATTAATAATGGTGCTAAGCAAGTCGGAAGCGACGAATGAATTTGTTTCAAGAATTTGGCGATTCGATAGATGTATATATCAATCAAGTAGAGCATCGGGAGGAACAAGAACGTGAAGACAAGGCGCGTTTGCGTAAAGAGCGAAGACAAGAACAGAAGGAAACCAAAATACAAGCTCGATCTGAAACAATGAAATAAGCAACAAAATCTAAAGTAACACCAGCAAGAGATCACTCAGCTCCAAGCCGGCCAACATCGCCAGGAAGACGGTATGATGCAGATACTGATCCCGGCGCCACTGGAATTGGTATTGCAATCTCTGGTACATGTACTTCTAGGAGAAGTGGTCTTGTTACCCAGTGTCCCATTAACTTCTTTGCAAACATTGATCGACTAGAGATATTGAATGGTTGGCGTTTGACTGGTAATAATTCCACTGAAATTATCAGCGATTATTTACTGGTGGTATCATGGATATTAGTGTTACCTATCGATGTACTTGCTGACGATTATTACAGTGGTTGAACACGATCTGATCACGGACAGAAAAAAGTACATTATATACACAACACACAATGTCAACCTACTATGGTTAGAGTGATAACTGCACGATTGCCTGTATGCAAAGCGATCTACGGAGATGCATTCGGTGATGATATTCTGGGTTTATTTAGAAGGACGACCCCAATAGTGATACCGATTCCAAAGCAATTAGGAATGAAAGGTATTGATGTTGTCCACGATAAATGTACCAGTGTTGTGGGTGATGTTGCTAGTAAGGCGTTTTCTACCATCAAGGAAAGACTAGCGCGATTAATAGCAGGCGAAAACAACCGTCAGTTACACTCCCAAGCACTGAAGTTATGCCCGCAAAGGTCAGTAAGGTAATAAATAAAGATGCAATTCAACGACTGGCAGTGTTAGGTGTTATAACCTTACCACTGGAGGCGGAACAACTGTCAGAATCGGAGAGAGAAAATATAACCGCAAGTCTTGTAGCTAGGAGTGGTCTTCCTGTTAGATGATAATTAATTAATAATACAACCTTCAAGCGTGTATCTGATCCTGGATTTGACATGGATGCCCCAGTCCTTAAAAATGAATCGATATGTGGTTATCAATATTAATCTTATGATTACCTGACGTACAAGAAAAATGTTCTGCAAGTTCAGGATATAAGTAGATATTTCTTGCCCACTGAGGTATTCACTGAAATCGAAGGTAGACGTTTTGAAAACAGATAACGCAGCATACGGAATTGGTGATCGAGTTGGTGTTATTAATAATTGCGTCATGGCCTTACTTAACAGTGTCACATATACGATTGATGGAAAGAATATTGAAACATATCTCAAAATTTAATGTTGCCATGACAATACTATGCTTCGCAATATACAGCGATGATTGCTTGAGGTCACATGGTCCGTCAGTGATGTTTGTCAAAGATATCATTGCTCAGTTCGAGCACAGAAACATTTCACTGAACTCCGTTGGAACTAAAATTGCATAAGTGAATGAAAATTACAACCTGGCAAATTTGGTTCACGTCGATTAATGTTAAACGACGACGAAAACATTTAATGTGAAATTCCACTATCATATATGTTTGGATTCTGCACAGACGTTAGAAAAGTTATATTTGGCGCCAAACACACCGTGGTACCTGCAGATAATGATACAGCTGCAGGTAAAGTAATAGTAACCAAACTTTTTATCGTGGATGCAATAAATGACGCTATCACTCCTTGACGAACAACGACTGATCTCTTTCATGGCGTGGTTGGCGATTACCACATATAGGGTCTAAAGTAACTTTGTTGGGTTATTCACATGGCTGTTTAGAATCTCAGCAGGGTATCTCAGCACCACGACATATATTCATTGCGTTTCCGGAAAATGCTAGAGTAGATTCACAGGTGCGAAACCCAATGGTGTTTGATAAGCTTGGGGTAAGTGAAGTGATTTAGAATAAAAGGATACCAAGAACCATCTGAAGAAGTGTTATTGAATTTTGAAAACAATTATTTTACACGTGAGTAACATCGATTTGATGTCATTCATGGAGCGTGATCAGAATGTGGATTCTAGTTTGCAGATATCTCAGAACGATTTGTCAACGCGGTACCCGATCTATTATTTTCACTGGAGAACTTGAATTTGTTCAGGCAATCTGTCGTTGACAGACACTTCCGAGTTCGTGTAACACAAATTACAATTTGGTGGTTCCAAAGCGATCGCTGTTATATTGTCAGACAAAACGATGTTGTTTAAAGGTGTAGATGGACGAATGAGAGTGATTGATGCCATGTAAGTATTTTCACATCAGTAATTAAATCGTAGTTGATATTTGTAATGTGATATCATCCCCTGAATGTTACTCTGACGTGTGGTCAAATTCAAAAGCTACAGTCGGCAGCGAACCAAATTCTGGAACGACACTATCGTTGAAATCATCGTCTTTACACAGCCTAAGTAAATTGTCACTGACCGAACTTCTGATTAAACACTTTAATGACGCCAAATGATCAGAGACGGGTGTACTACTCAATTTTAATGCTGGTGCTATGGGGTATACTTCCATATCTTGCAGCTATAACAGCACTAAATCTACTGCAGTCCCTGCTGCTGAAAACGTTGCTTCACTTGGTGCAGTTACAATACTTCTGGAATTGCATTAGACAAAGTTAGATGACACAGGCTAGAGACTTTTGTCCCCCCAAATGTGGCTAGGTCTAAACTTTTGCAGCTATGCCTCCAGGATCATTCACCGCTGAAATCCCCGTTATGGCAAAATCAGCTGCTGATAAAATAGAATTAAGGAAAGCTACTAGACTCGGATATAAAAACTTTGTCCAAAAAAGGAGCATGCGGTGTCTAAGAACTCCAACTTCGTGGTATAGTCTGGGTTTAAGATTACAATGAGATTTTCTGTGAAACAGATAAAGCCTCCTATGTCTAATTTTAATTTACTCGAAGCTGCTCGTCAGTTAAACGTTAACAAGTTACGAGGAGTGTTTATACAAGATCAATTACCTGACAAACCAAGCCGTGTTAAAACTGGTATCAGTAATCTGGACTCTCAGTCCGGTCCGGGAACACACTGGTTTGCATATGCTATTATATATTTTGATTCGTTTGCGATCACCCTTCCGCTTTAAGTTTTAAGCTATAGATGTAGAATGCAGAGCGTCTCACCGATCTGGTATTCCACGTTGCCAACACAAACAATAACAGCTCCGTCTGTATGTGGTTTAGAAGTACTTACTGTACTTGATGTTGTATCAAAAGTGCCCCATCTGCTCCCACCTCATAAAGCTGTGCACGATTAAACAATCAAAAATGACAACTATCCGTCGTTTCAAACAGGTTAAAAGTTTATAACATGGTACATATTTATGAGAGATCTTATCCTAGCGCTAGAAGGAGAAGGTTAAAAACCACTGTTTCTGCTAAGCCGATTGTCAAAATATGGCACTAATGATGAGCTGATGAGCATTTTGATCTTACGAGTCTGGATGAAGTGGTTATTTTTAAGTACCGGCACGGGAAGGTAATGTTATCCAGTGTTAAACTCGATGATATTATCCGACGAATTCTTGGCGCCACATTTAATTATCTTCGAATATTTACTGATGATGGAAAATTCTGAGACTCTAGTGTATCAATCGCAGCTGTCAGAAACGAGATTATAGAAAGAGTTGCTGTGTACAATTAGCCGATGATTCGATGGCCGAAGAGTTGGAATAAAAATGTTGATATAAGAGAACCAGACTCTGGCGACGACACTGCAACAAAATTGTACGTCAATATCAATGACAATGTGATAAGGACTATGTTAATGGCGCTTAATGACGGATTAGCTATATTTAGATCAAATTATACTACTCATGCGACCCTGTTTACAAGGTTCTGAGAAACATAAAATAGAGCCGCCGTTTATTTGGAAATCCAATGGTGGCCAACATTAAACTTTCATCAATCAAAGAAAAGAGAAAAGCGATTAATGTTCCGTATACGACTCCGCCCATCAATGTTGTATACACAGTAACATCAGGACTCAACACATGGTCGAAAGACAATAACAGCCTCAAAATACCTCTGAGGTTACTGTTATGCAACCGGGTTTAGTGCTGAAGATGTAGGATATTACCACGTATCCATGGTACAATTTAGCTGATAAATTTTCTTGGACTGTGTCAATGGTATTAAAACACGGCACCTAAGAAACATTCATACTGATTCCCGAGGACAAGCTATTAACCGGACCACTTACTGGTGATGTCCGTAATATGTAGCATCAGTGCCTCAATTGTCTCTTACTTAATACTTAAAGTATGAATTACTTGGAGTTCATGCACTCCATGTAATGAGCGCTGCCTCATCGTCCAAGTCAATGAATTACGATCTCACTTACGCAATCTATCAAGTCTATGAATGGCAGCCATCGCTGACCAATATTATCGACGCGCATACGCTACGCATACGTCAAAACAAAAACAAAAACAAAATACCAACGACGTATTGTGGTTATTGACGTTCTTGTCTACACTGCATCAGCGGTAGTGGCTAGAATGATGACGTTAATCGGCACATTATCCGGTACCTACGTTATAGCCCCATTGGTGGGAATCAGTTTGGCTGTTCTAACAAAAGTTGGTATAATTACTGACTGTAAATTTGATACGATGAGTAAAATTTACTATGACGAAATTCGGAGATATTCAGTGCCTCCACCACTAATAGCCTAGAAAAGACCTCAGTTAGAATCAAGGGTATAAAATAATGAATGGCGGTGTTAGACCGTGAAATTCGAGCATTATTGGAACAAATAATTGCGAATACCACACCTGTCTACAACCAGAATGATATCCGCTGCGTAAACAAAAGCAAACAAACAGAATTTGATATTAGTTTTCTTACACCGATTCGAGCATCGAACGGTTGTTCTCTTGAAACAGCACATGAACAATTGTGAAAGTATAATAGGTGGCCCTATATTGGATGAAATCGTTTGGTGGATTGCCAGCCAATAATTAATTGGCATTACATCTAAATATTAATTGGATGCAGCCTCTGACTGGGAGGTAGTTGGAATCCTTACATACAGTTATCAATTGGAACAAATCAATAATGAATTTCAGCGTCTAGTTAAATTTATCACAGGACTAGAATAGAAAATTGCAATAACGAGACATGAGCCAACATTAAGTGCTTCTTTATAAAGCTGTACCTCTAATTATACAGTTAATATCTATCAATCCGATCGATTCAAACTGCATTAGGACGGCCATAAGTACCTCTACCCCTTTCCAGAACGACTACCAGAATCTTTCAGGAATGGTTTTGTAACACATGTTCCTGATTTCATAACGACCCTACAATGCCGATTACATCTTTAGTGATGGCGTAATAGTTGGATGGTGAGGCGAATCTCTGAGAGATAGGATGGATATACACTGATGTACTTCAGCCAGGCTTCTCATTGACAGCGTGAAGCTGGATATTTATTGCGATGCTGAATAACGAATATCGATTAATGAAGCTCGCACTGACTCGCTTTCTTAAAACAGTACGATAAACCATTTAAACCAAGTACAATATGACGCAGAAGGATATAAGAGAAACATCATCAACACGGTAATTCGACATGGCCATTACATCGATAATACTAGAATCTTGTATCGGCCGAGCTTTATTAAATATTTTAAAACCACCGAACAGCAATTACCGGATTTCAAAACGTCAGGGATTGATTTCGACAACATGGCTACGGTCATTGATGAACAGTTTCCTAAAATCATTGCATTGAATCATGGAGAGCGATATCCTCTCCACCAGTGATACTCAAACACAATAACGACACAAAATGTGGTGGACGACATATTTTCCCAGGGGTTCATTTACATGGTTTCTGTTGGCTTAATGCGGACTGTTGTCGAGAGAAGGAAGCTAGCTATCACACAGATCTCGAAAACTCAAAACAATCAGCCCAAGTATATATTCTTTATTCCTTTACCCCAGAGGACCCCCGGACCACCTGATTAATCTAGTTTCCGTAAATCCAGTGTATCTGCGAACGCATAACCCATCGTTTTCCGTATACACTTTCGTCTAACAGCCCTTTTGTGCTAGATAGGGTCGTGTAACAAAGATACTCATCGTCGTCGTTCGTCCTTTGAAAAGGGAAGAGGGAGAGAAATAATAATTATTATTTTTTGTTTCTACTATCTCCCATGAAGGATATTGTTTCAGGGCGCTGGCACATCGACCAGTGTCAACGACTACTTATTACTCGACTACTACAATGCAATCTATGGCTTGTTGCTCTTATGCAATATGCGCATTGCAGCTCAATCAGTAGATCAAACACATTCCAGTGGCTGGCAGTCAGTGAGTAAAACCCCGTAAGTGTTAAGCATTCCACATTATATTTTGTTGTTGTTGTGCAATCAGCTTAGTGGGCTACTACTACACACAATATTCCAATATCCTGTATTCTGTGTCATATATTTCCCACGGTACTACTACTGTGTTCGCGAGTGTAAATATGCCGAATATTTCTTTGACGATGCCAAATGTATTATCCCCTCCACCACACTAAGCACCGAAGCTTGGAAGATATAGAAATATTCGCCGACTGCTGTCTTTGATGGAAATACTATTTTTCGTTTGTTTGTGGAGTTGCAGACATTACATGCCGTGGAGCACTCGGCAAACCTCGCTTACATTTTCGCGCTGAGTAATAGCCTGAAAATTTTACAGATAGTTATTTCTTGGATTTGAATCAATTATCCATCGCCTATCAATCCATTGTATCATTCATACCCACACCTGTGAGAAATACATTTTTATTTATTTCATACATTTACTCTGAGATTACTATTATCAAAAACAACACCCACGGCTTTATTATCTGACAATTTCATAATTGCTGATGACAGGATGTACTCAAAAAGCTTACATTTCAAATGCATGCGTTCCAATTTTATCGTCGTTGTTTCTTTCCTCCATTTGTATAGTAATTATAATTTGTCTGAATTATAATAGACCGAAGAAGATAAACAAAACAAAACAAAACAAAGCAATGATATGGAACTGGAACCAAAGTCGGATCAAACATAAGTGTTCCACCGACTAACTTAAGGTAGTTGATGTCAACATCAACGATGCTGGTATCAACTACACTGGTATTAGTGGAGGTCGCAGTAGATGATAATTTGGAAAATCTAGCGATATATCAGCCAACTTGCTTGATGAAAGCATCCGTGATATTAGTATCGACCATTGCAGTGTTGTTTTCGCTGTTGGATGAGGAGTCATTGGTGGCCTGGCCATAATTGTTCTTCTTATGTTAATACGGTTTTAGTGCTCCTATTTCCTACCTCCACACTCCACGCACAACATCATACCTCCCCCCTCAAGTGTTCTCTCCTTCGGCGGACCCTTGTTACATTTCAAACAAGGTTTTGGTCCATGACGCCTCCTTCGCACACTTTGCGTGCGATGTGCACAATAGTCCCCGTAACACTCCTTTGTAAACAGGGTGATGGATACAATAGGCAAACAGTTACAATTATTTTTTTGCTCAAACCATTTGTATATTAAATAAACTAAAGTGTAATTTAAAGGTATAATACTTTCCTTCATAATATAATGGAGGAATTTACATGATTATCTGCGATTTGGTCTGCAGTATTTTGTCGTAAAAGCGGACGATTCGATCTTTTTCAGATTAACTGCATCTCCAGTAGTGGGTCCAGAAGACGCTTACTTTAGCGTGAGAACAACTGGGAAAGATCGTAACCACGTGGCCAAGAATGAGTTTAGATCAGATGGGAAAATTCATATCGAATCAACATTACGAGTTAGGCCCTTGTCGTTGAACAAGGATACTACTCTCGTAGATGCTACCGTGAATGACTCACGAGCAGCAAATGTGGATTATTTATAGGACGGACATAGATATACCTTTCAGAATAACATTCATCGTTGCCGTCGACGACATCTTATCCAAGGAAGGGACTTACAATGTTACGACGTGATCAAATAAATGCATGGGTTGCTAAAGTGCAATCAAGTGGGGTCACAATTAGCGATATTGCCTAGTAAGAAAAGACCTAAACATTTCCAAGAACGGTTCAAAGATTAACCGGCGAGGTTTCGTACAGCGCTAAATATTTGAAAAATGGAGCTCCGAGCTCCGATCACACTTATTGACCATAACGCGCACGCTTGCACGTCAAGTATAGCCATCCTTGCACGAGATAAATGAATTACATATGGTCCGGGTGCACTGGTGTTAACATTGGCTGTGATGATACTATTGACAGTGATGATATATTTGAATATATTCTCGAGATCAGTAAAACCGATCCAGTTTATGTGTGGTTAGTTCAGAATGATGATGAGTTAAGATGATTTGATCACTTTGTGCTACCGTGCAGTGATCATTATAGTGCTGAATCTCTTTTCACAACGATGACTGAAGTAGCACGAAAATATGCCGACGACAACGATGAGATAAAATGATTAGTGAGTAATTGTTTTACTGTTTCATCTGTGGTCGCTCATTTTGCCCAGAATAAAAATTCATGGAGACCAACGTGAATATTATTTCTTGAGGATGTTTAGAATACCAAATATGATTTCAACGAAGTTATCTCGTTGACATGGTTGTATGCTATCCTGTAAGTTTTCTTGCGATGGATGAAGTGTGCACCGTATTTACAGCGATTTGGGCATCCCACCCATGAGATGACTAGGGTATCCTTAAATGGACCTATACCCAATTTAGATATGACAACATTTTCATTCGTTGAGTCATTGAATTCGCTAAGGGGATTCTTCTTGTATTTGTTGTTTGGTTCTGGCCGACAATTTAATAAACCCAATCCAGAGATGAATTCCAACGATTCCTGTGGGAAAAAATGAAAGTAACTGGTTTCCAATAGTATTGTATTATATGTGCTTGATATGGCGATATTTGTATCGCTGACAGTGAATGAAGAAATAAGTATTGAATCAACTACAAAAACAATTTTGGATACCAGAACCCCAGATGCTAGCACCTGGAAGTGACAACAGCAGCATTGAGATGCCACTTGCAAAGGATTGGGCAGAAAGTCATTGGCAAATTTACGCAAGGTTCATCACATCATCGACGAAGTTGTAAACGATTAATCATTGACGAGGCTGAACTTGATTTTATCATCAAAGACACCAAGAGCAAAGACACGTCCTTTTATAAAGAGGGTGTATTCCAGAACGATGAAAATAAGCTTGGTACCATTGTGTGTTGTTATGATGGAAATTCACCGCTATATACTTAAGATATTCGATGCTAGCGTATGTTTCCATTCATCTAATATCAATGATCAACATGTTTCCTGATACAGCGGTCAGAGTCGCCTCTGATAAAACAAATATTGGATTGTATGATGACTGTGATAAAAGTGCAGCGATGATCCTGAGAACGATAGCGTTCCATTGGGTTAATGGCTAGTCAAGAATGCTACCTGATTATTCTTAATCTACAGTTTATAAGCTGCTACCTGAATATCACAGGAACTCAAAATTGTCACAATCATCCTCAGCGTCATCTGTACACGATATTGTTGCTAAGCATAAAACTGTCGTAATAGGCAAGGCGTTTCCGGCTAAACAACACGCGTGATAAACTTATTTCTGAACAATGATATGGTTGTGCTGACTCTGATTCAACGGTTAGCCAGTAAGATGAAACAACGAGGGGTTAAGTCACATACTTATCAGTTTCTTTCGATGGAAGTGAAACACATGAACCCCAGAACGAATGGGTGAGAAATATAACCGTAAGATTATCTGGGATGATATTTGCACTGTATTAGTGGACGTGTTAAAAATGTTTCTTCAATGGCTGTTGACGAAAAATGCTGAAATTGTTATCAGGTGCGCCGATCACGCATAACTCCCACTCATTGTCAGCCAATTCTCACATCACTGGTTCAAAGAATCGGTATTATACCATGAGGAAATGCTCGAGGACCAAAGGGCAATCCGTGAGTAGTTTCTGTTTCTTTTGTACATATTTAATAATTTGTATGCATTAGCTTCATTATATTTCCTTCATTTTTCCATGTATCACTTACTGCTGTATGTAATGCTCTTTTCAGAGGTAGGTAAAATTAAGTGGCAGTTCGTAGGGTACGTGCTTATTAAAAGCCAAGCAGTTGAAATGAGTTTTACCTCGAAAATATTTTTCTAATGAAAATATTTGTTTTCTACCTTCTCTTATGATATACTATGATATTGTAAACTTAAGAAATCATAATATCAGTTGTAAGTGAACTGGCGTCTGAGAAGATATTTCTCTGTTAAATTGTATTGAGTAATTATGTATGTATGGTCAGTTTCAGTGAATATGTATCAATGATATGTATTTGATGTCACTGGCAAGCTTTCTCACATATCCACATTCGCCGAATCTTAGACTCGAACCCACGCAGACAGAGGCGAGATGGCAGTTATTCGTAACGGAAAGCGCTTTAGATCACTATGTCACTCGGAGCCTCGCATTTGTATAAAATTAAATCTCTCAAACAGGAATGTTTGAAAACAAGAAATTCAATATTTGTTGCAAAACGATTTCATAGAAACAAACATTAGTTCGCCGTGTATACTGGTTTCAAAACCAAATAATATGTTCTGAATGTGCACAGACCATATAAAAGCGAACAATGTGACTAAAACAGATTTATTCCCATTGCGTAGAATTAGTAAGTACAAAATCGTAATATTAACCAAGGGTGACCTGGCAAATTCCACTGTCTGAACGGGTTACGGAAAATTTGCAAGTAGCAGCTGCAGATGGACTTTATCTATATAAACTGATGCCGTGTGCAATTGTTCTTTAGAACGTTTAATGTACATGATTTCATCAGATAAGCGCCATGCTTATATCGATGATATCATCATCTGCAATACACCTTTAAAGACCACTTGGAATCCATCCGGATATTCTTTGATAGACTCGAATAGCAAACGTGACAATTCATTTAAGTAAAAGTCAGTTTTGCTGTGCATGTGTTACTTTTTCGAGACATGTTGTTTATATCTGCCTATCGATGTTAAGGTCAAGATTGTCTCTGAATTATCTGTTTCTATATCGACCAAAATAGCTTCTGATGCAATTTTATGGTATTGCTAGTTAGTACGGGACGTTTTACTCAATTTGTTTCCATACTTATTGAACTCCTGACAAGTTTATCGAGCACGAAACCAAATTTACTGTGGTGAGAAAAATGTCAGGAGGCTTTTGATAAGTTAAAGGCCATACTTAAGAGAGCATAAGTTCTTGCAGCTCCACGTTACAGCCAATCATTTAAAATGTCTGTTGATGCCAGTGTTGTTTGGGGTCGGTGTCGTGTTGATTGAAAATGACAAGAAATACTGTAGATCAACCAGTGTGCTAGTTTGCAAAGAAATTAAATATTCACCAGAGAAATTATTCTACAATCGAGAATAATGTTTCGCTTTAATGTTGGCTTTCCATCACTTTGAAGTGTATAATATTTCTGCTCTTTATCTAATTATTTCATTCAGTGATCAGAAATCCCCTTCCTTTCATTGGTAAAATAAAAGCAAGTATCATAGATTGTTAACATCAAGTTGGATGTTGCATGAATATAATATTGAAGTCTAGCACATAAAAGAAAAATACAATGTAACAGCACATTCACTCTCGTGTGTATAAAGTTATCATAGTGCTTTATGTATATATTGTTACATTTAGAATTCTTAATCTTATGTAATGTTTTAATCATCTCTATACAAATAGTTAAAAGAAGGCTTTATTGCATAAATCATTATCTTTATGAAGTGAGGTGTGTGTGTTTTTGTGATACATTTTTGTACTAATTATATATGTATATTTATGTTCTACTCGACCATTAACATCTGTCTTGTAGACAAAACAACTGAATACGTGTTTAAAATGTCTCTATGATCGTGTTTTAATTTACAGATCATTTTTAATGATAAATATATCAATTGCAAACATAAACAAATTTGATTCTGCTCGTAGAAACTTTTAAAATGGCCTAGTGTTTAGAACGTTCGCGGCCTAGTCATACCAAAGACTTATAAAATGGTACTCACAGCTGCCTGGCTAGACGATCCGGGTAAAGAGATTAGTGTTATGACTGGTTTGCCTGTTGTCAGAATAACGTGACTGGGTTGAACATGATGCCACATGTCTGCGGCATGATGTCCCAGTGCTAGACACTGCTATAAATTGTCACACTGCAGACATCGTAGCGATATAACTGAAACAAATTGTTGAAGCTATATAAAAAATCTAAATCACACAAATCACAGTTATATATATATATATATATATATATATATATATATATATATATATATATATATATATATATATATATATAATTGTTATGTATATCTATATTTTGGGACTATAGATACAAGATTTGATCTAATTTTTTAGTGTTTATTCATGGTTGTAAATTGTACACAAAAGTTTTAGTTATATTTTGTCTACGTGCCATCGGTCTGTTTAGAACGTAAGACTTGTATAGGATCTATAAATAGATGCTTACGTATGTGTAGGCAAGTACTAAAAAGAAAATTTAATGGTGACTTTCGATCAGTTTTATCTCATAAGCTGATTTGATTTCAATCTTTCAGTAACTTTTTCGACTTTGCTACTTGGTTTTTGAGGACTTCGATGATGTGTTGCGTTTCGGATGGCAAAGAGTCCTATTTAGGGACAAAATATTCTCATATAACACATTCCATGATAGCATGTGTACTTTATTTACAGTAAGCAAAGAAGGCATGGCCAATACAGAGTACTTAAAAAGAGAGAATAATTCCTTTGTCGAACTTTGTTGTTGTGTGTTGCTGTAACAGTGACTTAAATATGATAAGGAAGTCTCACAACAAGATGTTGCTATCTACAGTGTCTATGTTCATTTTGTCAAGCATGTCACACTGTGATATGTATTAATTTTATAGCACTACATGCATTTGTTATGTTAGTGGCTAGTGTGGTAATAATAAATTAACGGATCTGATGCATCGAAATGAGTTGTGGGACAAGGTTGTGGTTACCTGCTTTCTTCAACATGTTATTTAAATTAAAAGTATTATAACAAAATTGGTTTTAGTGCAAATGCGTTGATCCTCTAGTTAATATTCTTAAACATTCACTTGCAGTTCTGTTAGTAGTGAACTATAATCTCAATCCTTTTACTCAATCTTTGCATCTGTAGTTTCTGTTTTGTTTTTTCATTTGCTTTATCTGCTTTACTCTGTTGTATCTTTAGGTTTACAGCTGTTTTTCTTTCTCCTGCCGACCGAGCCATTCATTTGTGCGGTTGAATTCCATTTACTCCATTAATTTTGTATCAATATGTTATGACTGAATTAGCCAAAGATTGTTGAAATTTAAAATGGTAGATATTTTGCGAGGAATAGTTCTTACTTGATTCGAGTATATGTGTGAATAAAAGCTATAAAATCCTCTATGAAAATTTTGTATGAAATCCAAATACTGGAATTATTGCCTCAACGGACCCTAACTCTCATTACTCTTTATGACCATCAGAATGTATTATTGACCTATTATTGATGATACAAAAATATTTAGAACTATCTATGTTGCTCCCTTTTTATTCCTGTTTTGTGTGGACCGTTTCGTCATTCGCTTATATCATTCAGATATTAGAATATACCACATTTAATCTATCGGGCTCATTTATTTCTATATTATTATTAGTTAATATCATCGATATTTCACTCAATTTTCTCCTATCAGTCTTTCTATCCTGCTTTAAATGTATCCACTGAACGTGCGTAAGAGGGATGGATGAATGAATGTATCAATATAAATGCGCATATGGCAGAGATGGAACTTTAATTTAACAGTTGATCATTTTCACTTTTGAATCAAAACACTCATCCCAATCATGAAGTTAAAATGGTTAGTATATAGTACCTGAGAGATCTGCAATTTTGAATTAATGTGATTTTTTTTAAAAAACAAAACTTTATGTTGTATGTAGTTAAAGCCGGCAGGATCTTACTATTTAAAAATTCCGGAGGCAAATGCTGCCATTTTTGCTAGCTGTATACATGATAACAGATCTCATCGCCATAAACACGAATCGCAGTATTTCAGTAAAACTCATCGATCTTCGTTCTCTCACCTTCTTATGGACAATATTTAAATTTTTGAATCACACCACAGAAGAATTTCAAATAACGGAAATATTTATTAGACATTTATACATTGGTGTAAAAGACAATTTTTTAATTCTGAAGAGTTGATTAAACAAACTAAAATATTACCATAGGAGTTGTCTCCCATAGTTAAGCTGTGCAGTTTTCTAATGTAAGAGATATTCATGTGCTTGTTTTTGCAATACATGACCACCTCTGATTATCTTTTCGTTATGATCCTTATGACATTTTTAGTTTGTTTGTATACACTTTAGCTATGTAAAGTTTCAAAATGAAAGGCTTAGTTATCAGTTATCACTCACATCTCCCGTTTTATGAACCAGAAAATATGTTATTAAAATATATAGCCAGTCACTTAACCATATAAAATATATTTGCCAAACCTGCATAATTATGTTTCATAATTATAAGACATATCATAGAGAATAGGAAATCATTGTTGTGTGTTGTTCGCAGGCTATCTTCTAAATATTCACGCACAAAGGAAAAAATCCCAAAAATGTTGTTACTCCTGCAATACCTGTGAGCATTAAATAATTAATTCTTTACTTTGTTTCCATTCTTGTAAAGTTTCCTATAACATATAAAGATAAAATAAGCGATAGTAATGCATCAACCATTATTTATATACTAATGTTTGACGGTAATAATTTTACAAGATGATGTATCTGTTCAGGTAGCTGATATAAATGGTATCATAAGTGAAGCAAAACATAGGCAATATTGGTTCACAAATCCAGCTTCGCAACAAGATCTCGATATTCTAGGTTCTAAATGTTTAATTTGTTCCAATATTCGTGTGACCCTTCTCTGATCTATAAGATGCGAATTAAGTATGGGTACAACGGTTGTGTAAAAATAGATACTTACCAAATATGCTTGTTATAAAAGAAAATTATATGATATAAAACATCACGTGGAATTACGAAGTTTAAGCTAAGTTAACGTCATATCAAAGCGTGCGCCAGAACCAGATTTCTTTAAGCAATCTAACCAATTTTGCAGATAAGAAGTTTATATCTAAGGAAAATGAACTTATATATTCATAAATTATTAACACTTGACATAGTGTGTGTGTGTGTGTAATTGGTTACAAGATAAAAATTAAATCATATGGTATTATCTAAATGATGGTTAGGTACATCAAACAGTATCTTTCATAGAATTGGATGAAACAACACTCAAATCTAAGGTAGCAGTGTGCAGAAAAGTAATTATCCGGTGGTTCGACCTCGAGCAGTGAAAGACGTGATATGTACAAGACTGTCAAGTTACCATCTAAGATTCCTAAGCTACCATCCAAGACTGCCAAGTTACAGTTCAGATTGCATTTTCTGTGCGAAGTATCATGGGTATTCTGTTTAAAGTCAGTATCGCAAGAGAAGAAAAGACTTTTGTAAAAACCTAACTATATCACTGACAGCTTCAGCAGTTACGCAATATCTGGTTATACAGATCTAATTTACTTATAATTTGGCAATGATAATAGCTGAATTCGATATAAGTTTTGATCAGCAATTCATCTTTTAGACCTCTTATTTTGCTTTGGAAAGCTTTTTGTTTTGCATTTTTGAATCTGTGAAGTTTTCAAAACTTTCTTAAAATTGTATTTACTTAGTGAAATAATTTAATGAAGATGAAAATAATGGAAGCAAACCAACCATTAACATTAAATTCCTGTTGAGGTATGACTGATATTTATCGTACCCTGTCACAGGCAGCCAAAGGTGAATTATACCAGATGGTCTCAGAGCGAATTCGGCATTTCAAATGTTTGCTGATACGAAGTTCTGAAAAGTTATGAAACTGTATGAGAAAACTGACACTATTTATAGCTTTGTTAAAAATGCGAAAACCTAGCGAGGGTTGCAGAGTAGATTTTGAACGAGTTCGGTGTACATTTCGAGCAATAACATGTATCTTTGTTTCCAAAAGAGTCACGCAGGCATTTGCAGTGAATGTACGAACTACATTTTAATCATTTAACTAAACAAATACTATTACACATACCGTTCGGTTATATTGCAAAAAATGCAACAAAAAAAAAAAATGATTTAGCCCTATAATAAAGTCTTTCTAGTTAAATAATGTCATCGGTCTAATGTTAGAGCAAATATCTGGCCAGAGAGTAAAGGTAAATGATTCAAGGTTTTCTTTCTTAAACGTTCACAATTTTACTCGAAGGAGATTATTTCAAAACTAGGTTGGATATACAAAAGTTCGGCAATGCTCTTTAACTCAATTATCTAATGAATCCTTGACACTTAACCCCATCTATACATATCCTATCTCTGTACATTTGTTTGTTTGGGGTTTCTTATATGAGGAACACAGAAGAGGATCCAGGAATATTCTTTATGAAGGAAAAGGGGTATGTAACTAAAGAAGTAGGTTAGGCGACGGTGGGACGGAATCATTGGGGGTTCGGGAGATGAACCCTCATGAAGCTACCTGTTAGGAAAACTACAAAAGGAAACGCTACACTTGTCTAGCTATTATTGTTTTTATTCCAGAAGAGATGAGCGGAAGGGAAAGAGGAAAATGGACTGGTGAGAGGGAAATGCCATACAAACCATAAATATACATGTTCCTGCTCAAAGACGTCACAAAATGTGGTGTCAACACACACACACACACACACACACACACACACACACACACGTGAATTTGTGTGAGTGTACAAATTATATGTGAGTGTACAAATTATATATATATATATATATATATATATATATATATATATATATATATATATATATATATATATATATATATATATATATATATACATATACATATATTAAAATGAATGACATGAGATGAGGATAGAAAGACAGTCAAGAGAAACAAACTTTCTTATATTACTATCTATATTTTTAACTGTTGTGCCTTATCGTGACATACCTGATCTTGCCTAGAGGTCACATAACAAAGGCCAATTATGTAACGTTTCAACATCAGATCTGGAATAAATGACTGCTCCTACCAGACGTTTGCCTTCTTGTCACTTGGACCTTTCATCAAGTTGATATTAAACCAATAGGTCTTTATTGCAATTTGTTTTTCTTTCAAAATCTATTTTTTAATAAAATGGAATAGAAGCATTTAGCAAAAGTATAATGCTTTAAATGTGTAGTCAAAGACGATAATTGATTTGTTTATACTATTAAAGAACGGGTGATCAATAAGTAGCATGAGCGTATATTCACAAAGGAGAATAGATCTGTGCATACAATTAAACGACCCGTAACAATAGGTTGGATATCTTTCTAGTTGGAGAAAATTGACGTGGTTATACAACGATAGGATCGGAAACATGAAGTTGAGTGAGTGTAAAGTCAGGGGATATTGACGTGGTTATAGTATGATAGGGTCGGAAACATGAAGCTAAATGATTGGAAAGTCAGTTTAAATTTGACGTGGTTATACAATGATAGGATCAGTAACATGAAGTTGAATGATTATAAAGTCAAGGGAAATATTGACGTGGTTATACTATGACAGGATCGGAAACATTTAGTTAAGTGAGTGTATGGTCAGGGGAAAATTGACGTAGTTATTCAATGATAGGGTCGGTAACATGAGTGGAATGAGTGCAAAGTCAGGTAAAAATGACGTAGTTATACTATGATAGGGTCGTTAACTTGAAGTTCAATGAGTGTATAGTCAGTGAAAAATTGACGTTGTTATACTATGATTGGGTCGCTAATATGAAGTTGAATGAGTAAAAAGTCAGGAAAATTTAACGTGGTTATACTATGATACGGTCGGTAACATGGAGTTGAATAATTGTAAATTCAGGAAAAAATGAGGTGTTTATAGTATGATAGGGTCCGTAACATGGAGTTGCATGAGTTTAAAGTCAGGAAAAATTGACGTGGCAATACTATGATAGGGTCGGTAATATGAAGTTCAATGAGTGTAAAGTCAGGTAAAAATTGAATTGGTTATACCATGATAGGGTCAGTAATATGAAGTTGAATGATTGTAAAGTCAGGAAAAAATTGACGTGGTCATACTATGTAATATGAGTTGAATGAGTGGAAAGTTGGGAAAATTTGACGTGATTATGCTATGATAGGGTCGGTAATATGAGGAATGAGTGTAAAGTCAGGAAGAATTGAGTCGTTTATACTATGATAGAATCGGTAACATGAAGTTGAATGAGTGTATAGTCAGGGAAAATTTGCTGTGGTTATACTATGGCAGGATCGGAAAAGTGCAGTCGAATGAGCGTAGGTATAGGAGATAATGGACGTGGTGATACTATAATAGGGTCGGTACCATGAAGTTTAATTAGTGTAAAGTCAGGGAAAAATTGATGTGGTTATGCTATGATAGGGTCGGTAATATGAAGTTGAATGAGTGTTAAGTTAGGAAAATGTACGTGGTTATAGTATGATAGGGTCGGTAATATGAAATTGAATGAGTGTGGTCAGGGAAAAATTGACTTCTTTATACTATGATAGGGTTGATATTATAAATTTAATGAGTGTAAAGTCAAGTAAAAAATTGACGTGGTTATACTCTGATAGGGTCGGTAACATGAGTGGAATGAGTGTAAAGTCAGGGAAAAATGAACTTGTTTATACTATGATTGGGTCGGTATTATAACGTTTAATGAGTGTAAAGTCAGGTAAAAATTGACTTGGTTATACTATGATAGGGTCGGTAATATGAAGTTGAATGAGTCTAAAGTCATGAAAATTTGACGTGTTTATGCTATGATAGGGTCGGTAATATGAAGTTTAATGAGTGTAAGGTCAGGAAAAATTAACGTGTTTATAATAGTATTTTATACTAGAATCTGTAACATGAAGTTGAATGAGTGTTAAGTCAGGGAAAATTTGCTGTGGTTATACTATGGCAGGATCTGAAACGTGCAGTCGAATGAGCGTAGGTATAGGAGAAAATTGACGTGGTGATACTATAATAGGGTCGGTACCATGAAGTTTAATTAGTGTAAAGTCAGGTAAAAATTGATGTGGTTATGCTATGATAGGATCGGTAGCATGAAGGTAAATGAGTGTAAAGTCAGGTAAAAATTGACGTGGTTGTACTATGGTAGGGTCGGTAACATGAAGTAATGATGTGATGTGATTATGATTTTTAACGTACCTTTAAAAAATTTTCAGTCTTATCGCTACGTCTGCAGTGTGGCAGTTTATAGTGACATCTAGCACATGGGCATAACGCCACAAACATGGAGCATGATATCTCATCCAGTCAAATTATCCTGACACAAGGCCGACCAGTCTTAACACTAACCTTTAAATGCTGAGCGTCATTGGTAGGGTCGGTAATATGAAGTTGAATGAGTGTAAAATGACGGAAAATTGATGGGTGCATTCTATTAAAATACATAAAACATACTATATAATTGTGTAGTAACCATGTATCATTCTCCATAATTATCAGCTAAGAAATGGGTGGCATGTTAAAATTCTATCCATATCTTCAATAACACTAATTTTAGGATTAGAGCAGAAGAGAATTCAAAGTAGATGAATGGATTTATTTTCAACCTACACTGCTGATTTGAACAGGAATGGAGCTTTACATTTGTTTTGGATGAAACTGCATGTCTATTAGTGTCATTCTATAATATGAAGTATTCAGTCCAAAATCCATAGTACATTATATATCTCGGTGAATAGATGAATTATTTGCCTGATTTAAATATATTTAATTGGCATACTTTTTAGTTTACATTTCGTATTTAGAGTAAAAAAGTTATAAAGATAAAGATGTTACCAAATTGTGATTACAAAGCGTCAGAACATTACTATGTTTTTGACACACACACACACACTCACAAACATACACACACACACACACACACATATATATATATATATATATATATATATATATATATATATATATATATATATATATATATATATATATATATATATATATATATTGTAACGGCCAAGCTAGGTCCTGAGAATACTACACTGGAGTACAGCACCAGGGATAAGTATGCTTCTTAACAGCTGACTAAGGAGGGGAAAATGGAGTGAACTCGAACTCTTGATTTCTTGTCAACCATAACATAATATGCTGATCCATTTATTAAGAAACAATCAATAAAGTCAGTTCACAAGCACGACAGTCTTGTTGTTTTGTGTACTAAGCCAAAATATTATCATTGTCTTGAGGTACAGTATATGATAATTTCACAGGGTACACATTAGCACTATACTATTAGTTCATTACATTATTACTTCTTTTGATGAATGAAAATTATATAAGAGTTGCAATATTTGGATTTAATTGCAATGAAGTTTATTACAGAAGAGAAAATATGACTTGACTGTAATATATGAAATGTAAATCTGCAAGGAAAACACTTGCATGACTTCACACTTCAATTACAGCATATTACTTATTTGAGGTGAATTAATATAGATGAAAGTAAATTGGCTGTCAAGTCGGTGAGGAAAACACTCACAATGACTTAGACAACTAATAAATTATAAAATTAAAATAGAAATCTAACTAAATTATGTTTGATAGACTGTTAAATTGTTCACATATTGTGTAACTGAATTTAGAATGTCAAGTTGGTGAGGAAAACACTCACAGACTTAGACCACTAGTAAATTAAAGATAAAGAAATTTAAATAAATTATGTTTTTTTTTTATCAATTGCTAGATTAATCAAGTATTGTTGAATTGAATTTAGAATGTCAAGTCGGTGAGGAAAACACTCACAATGACAAAGACATTCTATTTCCCTAAGAACATTATTGAACCTTTAATTTAAGAAAAGGAATTATATATTTGTAGAAAAACTTCTCTATAAGTCTTTAGCTTTATAAAACTAATCAAGTAAATAAAAATAAATAAATAAATAAAAGTATTGGTCTGTGAGGACAACACTCACTTGACCATATAACTGAGGTATAAATAAAAATGATTAAACAACATCTAGTTTGCTTATAAAAATAAATCATATGACTAGAATGCATAAAATTTGGAGGGAAGGAATTAAAAATAAAATAAATAAATTTCTTAAATAAATATTGCTTTGTGCTTAAATAAACTTTAACAAAAATTACTGTCCAAAATATTGCCTAAAGTTACATAACTATAATAAACAAAACAAAACAAAATAAAAAAAAAATAAATAAAACTCACAATAACTGTGATGTACCTAGTTGATTGCTGCTAACTGACTGACTGCCCCCACAAGCAGCCCACAAAGCCTTATATACTCCTGACAAAACCCACAGCGCCCACAAAACCCACAGTTTTAAAACCCACAACGCCCACAGTTCTAAACCCACAATGCCCACAAAACCCACAGTTCTAAAACCCACAATTTTTGTAGGTTTATTCAAACAAGCATGAACTAATATTGCATGTGTATATTTAGTTAATCTTCACAATAATAATTCATAGAAATTACCAATTTGGTATTTTACAAATTATTACATGCGATTGTATTACCCCAAGAAAAGAATAAAACAAAATATATCAGTTTCGTAATTCGCGGCACCTACCGTGTTTAGCTGTTGCCGATAGCAATGGTTCGGAAACTGTTATGCACTGCTACAATATTACCGAGGTAGACCGCATGACAGGGCAGTCAACATGTGTATGTACCAAACAAATAAGGAAGAGGAAAGAAAAAAAAAACAAACTTAAATGCGATGATGTATACAAATGAAACATCAGGGGCTATAAACATATTGAGTATGTACTGTACAGTCTTAAACGGTTATCTAGAAATAGTCATTAATCAAATTATCAACGATGCCAGTCGTCGGCATAGGTACTCCCTATTTCCGCTAACTCAAAACAGAGATAATAAGCTAACAGTTAATCGACGAAGTAAGACTAAACAGATGATCCTAGAAAATATTAATGTCAAATCATCACTGGTAATGCGCTAAAAAACATAATTGGAGACTGAATTCGTGGCTTGTATGGGATTGGTTGTATACAAACATGCAAACCTCACTCTCTAAATGCAGGTTATTACAATATATATATATATATATATATATATATATATATATATATATATATATATATATATATATATATATATATATATATATATATATATATATATATATTGTTCTTTGTTTAGGGCATTACCAACTCAGGATTATTAGGATCTCCCTAACACAATAAATATACGAACAAATACTGGGAAAAGCCACTAAACAATATCAGCAATATATATATATATATATATATATATATATATATATATATATATATATATATATATATATATATATATATATATATATATATATATATATATATGCTCGTCCAATGTACAGTCTCTAATTAACAATGATGCAACGATTTTAATCTCATGTTGACAACAGAGAGAGAGAGAGAGAGAGAGAGAGAGAGAGAGAGAGAGAGAGAGAGAGAGAGAGAGAGAGAGAGAGAGAGAGAGAGAGAGAGAGAGAGAGAGATGCTATGAGTTAAGTTAAAATTCCAATTTTTTTCACGATCTTGCTCTAGGTATGCAAATATTAACATTGAATAACATATATCAGTATTTACAAAAATTAAACTTGAGAAACAACAACGAGTATGAATTACTTTATATAAGGCAAACATCATTTAAGAGCAAACAGATTAGATACTTTCAAATTCAATTTGCTCTGGTTTCATTTAATTTTACTTGCCCCCAGATAGCTATAATTTATCTCGAAATGGCCAGGTTTTTATTTTGCTCACTCCATGGTTTTGGGAAATGCTTTTTAGTTGGCTTTTCAGGATAAGCTAATCCTATTTCTCTCACGAAAGACGTTTAGGACTTTTGTATGATATATCTAAAATGCATATGTCGATAGAGGAATGACCTTATATTAATGTTAGTACTGTTATAATAAAATGTTATATAGAAGCAGAGGAAATGATTCTTTTATATTATATAGATGATTATTGAAGCTTAAATCAAAATTGTGTTCACAGAGAAAGAGACAGACTGACAGACAGATGATATACAATCAAGCCACGCAAAAAACCTTTAAAGCTTCAAGCTGTGAATTTATTCTGAAATTATATTAATTTCGTTCTTTTTCTGACTACCATTTAATTGCTGGCATATTCCATGCCATGTATATACAACTTTTAGCAACTATACACAACCTTAGCAGCTTGACAAATACGGCAAATAAATACATCAGTCATCATTCTCCACCTTCCATCCATCCAACTACAGTTAATAAAATATAATGCTGAGGTTTTCTTGACTAGGTAAACTAAGTCGCTAAATAGCTCTTTGCCTCTATGATTGCAAGTCTTTAAAACCATTGGGAACATTTCACATAAATGTTTAAACGGGCGAGAAACGCAGTGAGAGTTTGTGACAGTTTTATCTGTGGTTACAGCTTATTTCCGTTTAATGACAATCGGCCTATTTGCAACTGTCATTAATTGCGTATCGGTGATCCCAGTGAAATGCTGACCATTCCGATTCCAATTCGTGTGACAAACATCGGGAAATTAGCGATTTGCTGCTTCTTAGTCAATGACAGCTGTAACCGAACTCTGATATCTAGACATACATAGGAGACCGACCTTGTTTCTATACCATTTATAAGGTCATCTTATTACGTTTTCTTCAAAACTTCACACACGTTGAGTTAAATATGAATATATACAGTACCATTGAAGTATATTAGGAAATGTAAATGCCTTTAATTATAAATATTTGATCTACTTTCATAATGGTTGAGCATAGATTACTTGTTCCGTCTGAATGATAGCAAGACATATTAGGTCTCAGTAAAGATCATTTTCCATTATTTTTCATATAATTAAAAACTAATGCGTGATGCTTTATGAAAAAGCAACCCAAAACTCTTATTTCAACATTAAATAACACTACTTTGTACAAACAAGAAAGCTATTAATTCGTACGTGTTTGTCAAGTGTACGAAGTATTTCCAGAAGAACAAATGTGCGAAAAGATAGGCTCTAGACATTTGACCTCCACATTAAAAAGCCATAATGTAATTAAAATTTAATAACTAAAGAAAAAGAAAACGGAATATGTTACTCAGACAATGAAAAGAAACAACATATTTGAAAATAGAAGTAAAGTACAATTTGGAAATAGTGACACGTTTACAATTTAAATCTTTACCATATTTTGTATGTAGTATAAAATCATCCCAAGCCAACTTGAAATGCTAAATCGTCAACACAGAGAGTGTTGATGAAATATCCTTTGAAGACAGCTTATAAATGTTACATTCGCACAGTCAACTTAATGGTCCAATAATGTTATAATGAGTAGTATATATTGTGGCACAACTCTTGAGTACGTAAAATTTGATATATAGATGTATTTTTACACAATAAAAATGACGTGTCTTCCATATGCATTTGCTCTGCACAGACTGGTATATGTTTCGGTTCTCACACTTTATGGATAGTAATATAATAAAGGAGGTTTAAACTGAGCCAATCAATAACAAGATAGGCAAGTACACCATTCTTATCATAGCCTATTGCATCCTATACTATAATGATTATTAGACAACCATTTGCATTCACCAGATAAAGACGTCAGATGTAAAGAATCCAACGTATGTAAAGGAATTATTCCATTAAAAGTAGCCAGTACAGCAATTTGTTAAAGTTATAATTTTATTTTAAAGGATCGTATTTGTTTAGTAATTCATACAACTCAAGTCATTTATTATAAAAAAAAAATTCAGTAGAACCTAAGTTGGATATGCCAATTAATTTGCATACTGAATATTTTACCACCATAGTTGATATTTCATAATTATTTAACATAAACATACATGTGTTATAAATTTCACTACTAAATTTATACTGGAATATTAGGTTGTTTAGTAAATAAGAATGTAGGACATTGATTTTTCTGAGAACGTAAACTTATTACGCTCAAATTTCTCATAGAAAATTCTGCAACATGCCTAACACTGTAATCGTCTTTACCATCTGGCAGTAAAATTTCGGTTTAGAGAGCACAGAGCACAAAACTTTAAGCAATTAATTAATGCTAATTTACAACATTAGCGGAAAAAATTAAAGTGATTATTTTGATGAATCAGAGAGCGTTGAGTCATAGCAATGAAAATGCTACTCATATCAGACACCTGTTTTAAATGAACACATGTGCGTAATAACCACGCTCTTAGAACACCCAGTTGTATGGACATTGATTATGAACATGAACTATTAATGCAGATTAGTTCATTTTAGTGCACTGATTTTATATATATATATATATATATATATATATATATATATATATATATATATATATATATATATATATATATATATATATATATATATATATATTCATTATGTTTTCTTAATAGATTCCAAAGACAGTATGAAACAAAAAATTCAAGCTTTTTAATTAGCCAAAAGAAAGGAATTTAAGTGTGGTTGAATGCACACATTTATGACGCATAGCCCTTGTGATATATTTAAATAAAGATTAAATTAGTACTGATTGTATGTCTGCTACAAATGGCATACATTTATCAACGACATTGAACGATATTTAAAAGAACATAAATTAAAGACCACCTGGGTTTGTAAATATGGGTAGAGATTAACAGACTGGCTTGTAAAAAGGGTTATGCATGGAGTCCAAAAATGAATACAGAAATTGTATTATAGATGAAGACGTATCAACATCATGACTATATATGAAATGGTTGATGACTTCTATGCAGTATTTCACATGCAACAATGCGAACACATAGGTATCAACAGCAGATAAGAAACTCAACTATAGTTTTTCTAAATGTGCAAAGAAAGAACACGCTTTTAATAAGTGCGTGTGTATGTGTGTGTGTTCGGATTTTTAAAGAATCTTTTAACAAACTTTCAGTCATATTGCTCTATGTTTGCAGTGTGACAGTTTATAGTGATATCTAGCATTGGGACTTCATGCTACATACATGAAGCATCATATCCCACCTAGTCACATTATCCTAGCACTAGACCGACCAGTGCTTACAATAACCTATTAATGCTGAGCGCCATGCAAGGCAGCTGCTAGTTTCATATATATGTCATTTGGTAAAAACTGTCTGGGTTCGAACCTGCGACCTCCTGCTTCCGAGGCGGACGCTCTAATACAATGCAATGAAGAAGTTGGAGAATATCAAGAATCAACGCCAGCTGTAAATCGCCAAATTTCAAGGCACTATAATGCTGAAGTGAAACATCAAGGTCGTGATATAGATCATGAAGACTTTGGAAAAAAGGCAAATAAAAAAATTCCGTTTAGATTACAGTGGGGTTACCACTTGTTCTCTTGTTTTCTTGAACTTCCACGTTTCGAGTTGGAGGAGAGTGGTATCAAGACTATCGAATGCAAAGTAACACGAGTTTTATTAAATTTGTCCTTGAAAACCACGGAATTATGATTAATAAGGAGTCTTTGAAGTAGAACGGTCTGAGAGTTATCAAGGCTTTTTAAGTCCTTTATGGAATGCCATCAACAATTATGGAATCCTGCACGATAAAATCCTGACATAGAATCAAATCAATCATTTTGACAACTTCCACTGTAATTAGATTGTAGTTTACTTCAAGAAAATTTCATACACGCACTTGTCGTATTCCAATTTTGTAATTAGACTTTGTGAGATACGAGAGTAAGGCATTTACGGGAACGCACGCAACTACGTGAAAATGATAATCGATTTGTTCGATCTGTTTGATACATCATACATGACGTGTATTGAGTCGAAGTAACCCTAGACTCACCCTTACATCCATCATTTTCCATTCATAATTACTTTTAAACAGTGGGTCTCGGATAAAGGAACAAAATTAAATATAGTATATAGATGTGTGTGTGTGTGTGTGTGTGTGTGTGTGTGTGTGTGTGTGTGTGTGTGTGTGTAATATGTACCTCTTAGCGCTAGGGTTCAAATTGTACCACTGGATCAGCCTGAGTCATATACTATGATATCTCAATGAGCAAGACACTTTACTCAAATTAAATCATTAGTAAAGAACATTCACTTGTGTTTCTGTGCCGCTGAAAAGCTAACCCAGTCTATTACAGATATACCCTAGATAGAGCGGAGAAGTATTATGTATGGATTATATAAAGCACAAGATAACCGTGTTGGGGTCGGATTATAACAGAACACTTTTGAGGATAGTGACAAAAATACAA
>JAEAOA010002053.1:3872500-3960000 GCA_016746295.1 Potamilus streckersoni
TTAATTTTACTATATGGTCTCTACATTTGTTCCTCAGTACTGAACTTTCCACTGTGTGACAATCAATACAAATCATATGTTAATCTAAAATACCTTCAAAGATGACTTTACGGTTTAGTTCTTGTCAAGGGTTGACCTGCATTTTTTTGAGAGGCTGAATTGTAAACAAAACACCAGGCAACGGAACACAGATTTCACTTCCGGATCATCACCATGACCTTATTACTCAATGTGCACTGTCGCCGAAATACACACAGACAACCACACCATAAGATCACATTTTAAAGAATAATCAATTGTCTTTAAATCCTTACCAAGAATGCCAAAATCTAACTCTAGTATCACCACCAAATTTAGACCGAAAAAAGTGATCTAAAAATAGACTGGGACCACATTCGTGGGTACTGAACCGGATTTTATTAATTGTGTACTGATTCCTACTGGCAAACTTTCTTACATATCCACATTCGCCGAATCTTAGACTCGAACCCACGCAGACAGAGGTGAGATGGTAGTGATCTGTAACAGACAGCGCTTTAGACCACTCGGCCACTCGGGGCCCCGAAATATTAGGTAACAACTAATTAAGTCTGTAAGAAAGATATAGATATTAACTCAAGTTAAAGTGAATATTACAACTATGTGTTGCATTATACCTTGAGACGAGACATTCTTTATATATATATATATATATATATATATATATATATATATATATATATATATATATATATATATATATATATATATATATATATATATACATTCACATTTTTATTCATATGTTCAAATGGATTAACTAAAATCATATTTCTTTTTAAAAAAAAACACCAATATATATTATATCATTAAATTGAGATACTCTGTCAATTTTATAGAATTATTCGATATATTTTTTATGATATTAATAATGATAACATTAATTAAATTTTTAATTAAAATAATATTAAATAATATAGAAATATTATTAACTAATTGTAAACTGGGGACATTATTTATTTATTTATTTGTTTATTTATTTATTGAGTCGAGTTCAATGGGGAGTGCCCCATCCTAACTAGACAAGGTTCTGATATGTTACACTAGAGTGACTCATCGGAACCATGGCTAGATGGGGTGCTCTGGAGTTGTTAGGTACTTCAGGTGAGCAAGGTGAAGTTGTTGTATTTGCAACGTGAGCAATGGAGAGAATGTTGGTATACCTCTATGTCACTTCTATGAACTGTGGCTGAATTTTTTTTGGATATTGTACATGCGGAAATTGTACATGATGTAAGCACACACTAAAACAATATATGCCCCAATGTCCAATGCTCAAAGTCAATTAGTCTTAGGTACACATATACTTGGCAGATATTAAAATAGGGAAAATGAATCTGCCTGACAAAACATTATCAATTTCTTGCAAGTGCAATGAATAAATTACAAAATAAATAAAAGTCGGAAATGTTACCGGTTAGTTTTGCACATCTGAGATAAGTTCAAGCTGTAAAATCTGTAAACCAAATTAAATCCTTGAATCAGACACGAAAATAAGGAAATCAAACGTTCTTTTAGCAATATCAAAGAGAGAAAATGTCTTTTCAAATAGAAAGAGTAAAAAGTGTAGAAAATCCGGGAAAAGGGCTTCTGTGGGACTTGGCTGCTGTTCTTTTGGCAAATATATAAATTATTAAAAGGACTGGTTTGATGCTTGCGACTTAAAAAGTTTCAGGTATACGACCAAAATTAAATCAAATAATAATAATAATAATAATAATAATAATAATAATAATAATAATAATAATAATAATAATAATAATAATAATAATAATAAGAATAATAATGGTTCTTATGGGGGCACTCTACAGATATTACATACTTCTGAGGAAGTGACAGATGGAAGTTGAAGTTGTTTGCATTTATGACATGCGCAATAGAGATAATATTAGCACATCTCCATGTTGATTTAATGTACTAGGACTAATCTTTCCTTGGAGATTTTACTAAGGAAAACTGTACATTATCTAAGCACAAAGATAACCAAGATGGTTACTCCAATTATCTCCAAAATCAGCCTTAGATTGTTAAAGATAGTGCAAATTAGACTGTTATTTAAATGGGGAAACAACTTTTGCCCTATTTGATAATACCAGCTTCTGAATGTGTAATGAATGAAATCTAAAATATACAAAAGGTAAAAACATTATTTATTTTACATCCATCCCAACACCCTTCCAATGAAATGTGAGAATGTTGGATGTAAGTCAATAGACGTAGAATCATGTTAGTCACAAACTAAAATTCGGGCAAGATTCAATTGGGTTCAATTAAAATTCCAGATGCAAGTAAAACAATTTTAAAATTGACCACAGTTAAAGGTCGCAACTGAAAATTCAAGTAAAAATTATAAAGACACGAAATAAACAGATGGAGCAAATATAGTTTCCTTACTTGTTGAAGGCTTGATTCTATTCAAACGTCAACTAACAGTTTATTAAAAGACTCATGCTAACTTTTAAAGCAATTTTTAATATTTACAACCATTTAAAACAAGTAAAGATTTGCAGCTCGAAAACGCTGTTTAAAAAGCTTCATACTAAAACGAGTCATACGAGAAAGATAGAAATCAAATAGTATAATCGATTTAGTATTTTTTGACGGGCCAAAAAAAATCAATTGTTTTCAAATTTGTAATTTTAAGAAGATTGTGGGTCAATTATTGTTAAGTTATCTTTGGACTAGTTCTTGAATATTGTATCCAGTATTGAGATGCTGTTTATTTATTTGTTATTAATGCATTCGTTGAAGGTCAGCTACCTGGGGGGGGGGGATTAGCACAGGATATTGCTCAATACAATTTAATAGCATAAAGTTAAGATATGACTTGCTCCTGTACAAGGCTAATATTTCCTGACATTCATGGGATGTTTTGCTGAACCTATCCATTTTAACACATATTTACTGAGATATGAAATGGATATTCCTTATCATTGATTGTTCCCGGTATAAGTATAGCCTCTTTAAAAAAATGCGTGTAAAAATAAGAAAAATAAAAAAGAACAATTGTTAACTTTAAATTTACACAATTGTAATGTGCATCGAACAGATTTTGTATTTGTCATTCACTTCATCAACTTAGCGGGCACAGTTGTTTTTGTTTGTTTTGTAGTTTTCGTAATACTTCCGTTACATGACCTATACACGCTATACAAAAATATTGATCTAGAATCGCGTAAAAAATTGGCGTTTAGGGGCATGACCAAGATGATGGGAGAAGATTGATTTGATTTAGAGTGCAGGTCACAGTGTGATGAATTTCAGATACACCCTAATACATCGAACACATCAAATTCGTAGACCTAGCGTAGTAAGACGAAATATAAAGAACAAAGCTTAAACAGCCGATCCCACAGTCGATTGTTGCAGTAATTTTGGACAATCCTCGCGTTCAGGCGATTCTCAAATACCCAAATGCTGAAGGGTAGTGAATATGACATGAATAATGACTGTCATAAACTGGTTTGGAAGCGCGATACCATTTGTAACAGAAAGTTACATCTGAGAGATTTGCCAATTTGGGTGCAAAATTTACGATTATATACATTAAAAAGTGATCATGAATATTCAAATAATTATCAATTAATTCCCTGACTGGTACAAGTTGATGAGAAAGCTTTAAAAATCCCAAGGGCCAACGTTATGTGGTCATGGTGGTTCGTATTTGAAGCAGTCCAAAGATCGTAATGCTTGAGGGTAAGAGAAATCAGTGAAAGGGCAGAATGTTTCAGAAGGAATGTACAAAGGAAACCAGCTCCTTGGCGTAATGCATAAGCAGAGTTGTACAACGAAAACGAGCTCGAGGACGTAATGCTTGTAACGGTTGTACAACGGCAACCAGTTAACTAAAGGGCGTACTAGCTAAGGAGAGACTTACAAGGGAAACTAGCGATATATATATATATATATATATATATATATATATATATATATATATATATATATATATATATATATATATATATATATATATATATATATATATATACACACACACACATATCACACACATATCACACACACTCATACACACAACACACACACATATATATATATATATATATATATATATATATATATATATATATATATAATCTGATATTCGTTCTCTGACCGTTGTGCCAAACTGAAATTTTTTAATAAATAAGGATTCTGTCTGGTGCCGTTTAATGGTAACCAAATTTGTAATTTATTTCAACTAGTTAGAAAATCAATCTTCTCCTTTGTAACAGACTTGCCAAGTGTTTTCTACTGAGTATAATGCTTCATTTCACACTGTGAAATTGTGAAGCTTTAATAATGACCCTAGATTGTATTTAATTTTAGGATTTCTGTCTAAAAGTATGGACCAAATTAACAATTTTTTGTATGTGCCTTTCTTTTTATTTTCTTATTTGATACTCTATAATCTAGCTGTGCTACTTCTTGTCGAGCTGTACATTATCTCATCGAGCTGTACACTATATTATTGAACTGTAGAATATCTCATCGAGCTGTACACTATCTCAACGAACTGCAGAATATCTCATCGAGCTGTACACTATATTATTGAACTGTAGAATATCTCATCGAGCTGTACACTATCTCAACGAACTGCAGAATATCTCATCGAGCTGTACACTATCTCAACGAACTGCAGAATATCTCATTGAGCTCTATACTGTCTTATCAAAATGTACACCATCTCTTTGAAAAGTGCAATATACTGAGTTTTCACATCTGGTTTTGACAATGGTAAACTTATTAAGTTTTCGTATCTTATAATGAATTAAATTTTACGTGAAGCTTGAAAAAGAAAAGAACTTTATTAACATAAAATACATTCTTGTTTAATTTCAAATGGAACAGGATACAACTATCTCTCAAATTAGATATATTTTTTAAAATGGAATTATAACACCATAAATAGTATTCGATGTAAAAATTAATTCATTATTCAACTACATTAGTTGACGGTTCTTATCTATCGATTCATTTCCTACGTTCTGTTTATTATTTTATTTATCCGTCTAGTCCCTCAATCAATCCAACCATTCCCGTATCTCTCCATCTATCCGTCATCAATATATAAGAGCACCCATCTTCATTTTGCATCATTCTGTCTTCTTGTTTCTTTGCTACTATTACATCTTTCATTGATCATTCACACGCACACACACACACACACACACACACACACACCGGTAGTTTTTTCCTTGAACTTATATCAAGCGTTTTTTCCTAAATTTGATTAGCATCAGACAAGAATTGATTGAAATTGCTGTTAATTTGGGTCCACACAAACACAATATCAGCTCTAGCATCTCATTGCATGAAGGCAACAAATGTACTTTTGACAACTACATTTTTGTTTTCATTTATAAACACAGGAGATGAAACATGAGAAATATGTCATCGAATAATTATATCTAATTTATTATTCTATACATAAGGAAAGATTTGTGCTTGTCTCCAATTGACTCCATTACAAATGTATGAGCAGAACCTTAACCATACGTTACATTAGATATCATTTGTAGTAATTGCAATGATACAGAGAACGCGGTCAGCTTATATAACGAAGTCTACTATGTTAGTGATTTCAAAACGCAAGATATTTTTCAGTACCAGCTAATAATATAAAGTGAAAAAGAAATGAAAATTTTATACCTTTCATTTCAATTTCAGATTCTTCATTTGAAGTTAAACTTGAGTTTACTAGCACCTTACAATTATTTAAAGGTGATAATGTTCAGTGGGTGGGGGTGTTGTGCTTTCTGACATGCTTTGTGCATGTCCTCCTGTCGACCGTTTGCCACATTTGTTCATTTGTTAAGGCTCAGTTACATTCGTTTTATAACTCATAACCGTGGCGTCGTTCTACCATAGTTATTGTTATGAAAAAGCCACGTTAACCGTGTTAATGAATAAGTCACCAAGATAGTTCTGAAGCTGTATACCAAGCAGAGAACAGACAGTTTTATATGTTTAAACGAATTACATAAAAATTCTTTACATCAGCTATCCAAGCTTATCGAGCTTAACCATTAATCCTTAATCCCAATCATGCTCATCCTAGGTACCCGGGGAAACGATTATCTTCATATTATAATTCAATTCACCTTGCTGTGTAACGAGTATATATATATATATATATATATATATATATATATATATATATATATATATATATATATATATATATATATATATATATATATATATATATATATATATATATATATATATATATATATATATATATATATATATATATATATATATAAGGCATGGGTGTATGTAAGAGTGCAACTCTTCGTCTGTTAACGGTTCCGATTTGAAATACACCTTCTTCCTGATATCTGAATTGCCATAGAACATTTCTTGAACGAATGAGTGGTTCATATAGAATAATAATAATAATAATAATAATAATAATAATAATAATAATAATAATAATAATAATAATAATAATAATAATAATATTAATAATAATAATAATAATAATAATAATATTGATAATATTAATGATGACGATACTACTACTACTACTACTACTACTAATCATAACAACAATAATAATAATAATAATAATAATAATGATGATGATGATGATAATAATAATAATAATAATTATAATAATAATAATAATAATAATAATAATAATAATAATAATAATAATAATAATAATAATAATAATAATAATAATAATAATAATAATAATAAAAATAAGGTAAAACTGCCTTTTCCTTAATAAGCTCTACTGAAACATATGGCATATCAAAATAAATTGAGAAAACTTCGCAGATGGGAAAATAATGATTGATTTACATACACATGTATGCCCTAACCATGAATGTACTTTTGATTTTAGGAAGATATTGCCTAATAAGAGCCTTCTTTTTATAAATATGCCGTAATTGTTAATAAATATCAATGTAATATCTTTATTGCTATGCGATGAACTTTCCAATTGATACAATGATCTTTGTATGATCCATGAAATCGGTGTTCTGATTTCAAAGTTGACATAAAAGGAATCCCTAATATTTGATACGGAAGAAGGTTTAGAGAATGCGACTTCTGTTTGTAGGAATAACATTCGTTGCAACAGAGACCAGATATATTTTCAGGACTATGTACATTGTACATAGAAATAGACTATACTGTTTTACAATGCTATCATTTTGAGATCGTTTAAAAATAAAACGCCCGATATGGTGTGTATGAAATAAATTTCTGAAAGAGCTTACTGCACTAATTCGACAAGACGTTATTTTCAGTTTTGAAAGATCGGTAAAATTACCGTTGCAGATGCAACAGTTACTGTTATTTATTGTTTATTTATTAAAAATAACTTATTCCTGAAGATAATGAGTACGTAATAGCATACTTTCAAATAATGCGGACTTACGGAAGGTTATCTACAAATCTCGCTGTTTTAAGACATAATATATGAAGTCTACTTAAATGTTACTATTACTGCAATGCTTTATTATATCATCACAACCCGATTCTAAACACAAGAAATAGCCCCTAAAAGTATATAAAGTACCAAAAATTTAAAAAAGACAAAAAATTTATTGTAGAAGATAATACGTCAAGGACTGATAATTGTTTAAAAATATATTCTGCAGACATTGCGTGTTCTCAGAGGAACACGGGGACTGATATTGATTTCTAACTATAACTGGATCTTAGGTCTTGGTCCGCTAACGTTGTTCAAAATTCATTCTCTTTCGTTAACGAATTTTCTCTCAACCGCCTGCATGCTTTGAGATGCCAGAATATACAATTCAATTTCCTTCGTAACACATGTCAAATTGTTTTGGCGCATGCGCGAAAACAGTTGCTTTAGCAATTGTCTATTGACAGTTTTTGGCTAATTTTGAAATAGGTGATAATAATTCTAGGTCTGTGATTCGAAGCGCAGTAAATGGTTTATAGTTAGAGGAACTGTGCCAGAAGACTGACTCGCAAGCAAATATGAATGTACAATTATTGGTGCTTGTCTACTAAAGCGTTCAGGCAAGAAAAGATTAAAGGTCCTAAAGTTTGTGTTATAAATCTTGTTATTGGAACATGCTATAGCTGTCTTCTGGGCACCGAGTGTCTGGAACCAAGGCTTGGAATCAACTGCTATTCATTTTGCTGTTTATCTAAATGATTAGTTGAAGGGCTGACAGAGGAATTCAATTAGAAAAGTTATACTGAATCAGTTACCTCTAAATTACCAACATATGAAATTCTCCAAAATGTTTCAATTTTCAGTCTATTGTGTTTTAGTGTGTTTCGTTCTGATGGCTTGCATATGTGAATCCCAGATTTACACCAAACAAATGGGTTCCAGGGCTATCAAAACCAGGTATGGGGATTTACGTGGAGCTCTTGTCGAATTTAGGAATCAAACACGCAAGCCTGTCGAAGCATTTAGAGGACTTCAGTACGGGACAACTTATGCGGGACGTATGAGATTTATGCCACCAACCAGCCCGCTTGAGCGATGGAAATACACTCGTTTGGCGTTTTCTATGCGCCCCGTTTGCCCCCAGAAGGACCAGAAAGAAGAGGATTTATCCAAGGACCTGCCAAAAGCCAGTGTGATAGGAATAAAGAGAGCAGGTCCTTTCACACTTTTTCAGTCCGAAGATTGTTTGACCCTTAATATCTACGTTTCAGTCCAAGGTAAGTTGATAACAATAAGGCTATGCTCAATACGATGTTATTATTTACAAATACTACAGGCGGCAGAATGTTACGATTGCTACCACGTATAAATAATTGTAAATCTGATTCCACATTCAAATATTGCTGAATATCGACATGGAAAAAGAGAAAGTAAAATGCGAAAGTTTAATAGAAAATTTTCATTTCATTATGATTACGACTAATGTGTTATGAAATAATCGATATAATCGATTTATGTAATTATATCCTGAATTAATCAATATCAGCATTATCAATAAGTATATTTATTCTGTCTATATATATATATATATATATATATATATATATATATATATATATATATATATATATATATATATATATATATATATATATATATATATATATAGTTAATTATATATTATGTTCTTATTGTGTCACAGAGACAAATGGAGATCACTTAATTGATGCGACCAGTGTTTCACCAAAATAAATCTAATAATATAAAACGTTGGTATGTCGAGACTAATTTAGTCAATATTATTTAAATTATTCTCAAAATATACCTTTTTCTTGATCTTACATAACAAAGCATTAATGATCAGTCTGTATGGAGGTTAATGCAACTAATCTAATAACTGGCTTACCTTCAACGATAAATCAGACATAGATAGAATATGTCCTTGAGTCTTCTTGATTATCAAATAATAAATGTGTATAAAATAGTAATATTGCACTCGTGAAATATGGTACTTAATAATAGAGCACCATTTCCGACTGTCCTTAATACAAAAATAGTTTGTTTTTTTCATAAAGGTGGGCACTGACTACGAATATAATGATTTCTGGAACGTTTCTGTATTGTATACATTTTTTGTGTGGAAAACTTAAAAAAAAAATAAATGTATCTAATAAGCTTCTTGTATGTCTCATATATTGGTGCATCTATAATTACCAAACGAAAAATATATTCCAGCCAAGTACTGACGTGTGTCCTTCCACTTTGTATGAGTTTGATCAAGATTTTAACATGTTATGGTGAAGTATTAGGGGAATACAAACGTTTTAGTATAATGCAGACCACGCCCATTTTATAATAATAAGATGAATGCCGAGAGCTCCACTTGTAAAAGATGGTTGTGAAAGTCAGTAACTGTCTGTGGAATCCATCATAATTCCTGTATAGCGCATTTTAAAAACAGACAATAGTTTCAAGATGATAATCTTTATGTAAAATTTACTTGTCGAAATTAAAGCTTACGATTGGACTGCTAATACAATATTTATTCAATTTAGAAAAGGGTTCACAAATACGTCTTAAGTTACTTTTAATATTAATGTGTACATAAATAGAGAAGACCTTCATGTTTTGTGTTAGTTAGTTTCGAGATATATTTCTAGGTTAGAGTCAGAAGTATTCCGAATGGTATCTAAATATGAACTCCGAAAATGGCAATCGTATACAAATATGTTTTTCAAGAATGACTCTTTAAGCAAACTTAAAGTAACCATGTTTTTCTACTTCTACCTATGTGTGTACCTTTATCCTGTCATAAGTCATTTGTTTGTTAGACAAATATTAAACAAGACAATACATATATTCGTCTGCAAATGAATCAAAGGATTCTGCATACATTATATACGTTGTCATCAGTTCCTATAACTTCAGGGTCAAAGAATTCTTGATATACAAACTCCTGTGATCGCAGAGCTCATACTTGTCCAGAATCACTGAAATAGATATCTCCCTGACATGGCTAAAAAATAATGAAACAGGACTTGTGCTTGCTTTAGAAGCGGAATATTTTCCTTATGTCTGATTAAAAGCATGAATTTTATTGCCGCCGGTAATAACAAATTAGATTATATATAATTAAAGCGGCATAAATTCAGATCAAATCGGAGGAGAATTTTTTTAATCAATAGAAAGGTAACAATTATGCTATATATCCTCCTGCATATGAGATACTTAAGCCGTTTTAAAGTTAAATAAGTAAAAGTGTATTCTGATTTATAATCCTTAATAACGAAAGGAATTTAGTACAACAATTATACTTTTTAAAAAACGTTTTTCTGATTTGTTACTCTTAAATGCTTATTGAGAATCTAACTGACAAACTTTATACCAAAGGGTGTATTGAGTATCTAACTGACAAACTTTGTACCTACGTGCTCATTAAGTATCTAACAAAATTTATGACTAAGTGCTTATTGAGTATCTAACTGACAAAGTTTGTACCTAAGTCCTTATTGAGTATCTAACTGACAATCTTTGTACCTAAGTGCTTATTGAGTATCTAATTGTCAAAGTTTGTACCTAAGTGCTTATTGAGTATCTAACTGACAAACTTTGTACCTAAGTGCTTATTGAGTATCTGACAAACTTTGTACCTAAGTCCTTATTGACTATCTAACTGACAAATTTGTACCTAAGTCCTTATTTAGTATCTAACTGACAATCTTTGTACCTAAGTGCTTATTGAGTATCTAACTGACAAAGTTTGTACCTAAGTGCTTATTGAGTATCTAACTGGCTAACGTTATACCCAAATGCTTATTGAGTATCTGACTAACGTTATACATAAGTCATTAATGAGTATCTAACTGACAAACTTCATGCCTAAGTGCTTATTGATTATCTAACTGAATAGATTTGCACCTAAATGATCAAAGGGTATCGAACCGAATAACGATAGACGTACACGCTCAATGAGTATCTAACTGAATAACTGCTTTATCGCATGATTTAAATGAGTGATATCGACCTTCAATCAACCTTGCATGGAAAGATATAAAAGACAAAGTTTCTTCACATACTTTAAGAGCTGGTTCTACTGACCCTATTCATTCATTTTATCATTTATGTGTCAACATACTATATCTTATGTGCCAGTACAAAATAGTATACACACAGACACACGTACACACACAGGCGAGAAATTTTATCCGTTAAACATGCTGAAAGATGGGTGATACCATGAATATGGTGAGTACTTTTATTATCATTCTATCTATTAACTTCTGTTTGCCTTGATTTATGTCTGGAGTGACAGTGTATTTAAGTGCGAATTACCTGCCGAGTCGCAATGCATGTGTGTATTCTACCCACACATGCGAATATTTGCCACTCGCTTCCATCCTATTTAGGCGATGTGTACATGGTCGTGAGGTTGATGCGTACAGTTTACTGTTATAATAAAAGTCATACATGTCATGTATGCGCATTTACTGATCTGGTTATTTTAAAATTTAATACTAATTTTGCTTAAACAAAGTGTATTAAGTCTTGCACCTTAACTGTCAACAAAAACTTTCAGACGACAATTATTAATCGCGATGGACTTCCAAAATAGTTGCCAGGTATATAAAAGGGCCAGGAAAAGATCACGTCGAGACTTGTTGTCACAATATAGGGTAATGTGAATTTGTTCATGGACATTCATAGCTTTCATTGACGGATTGTAAGGGAACCGCCGTTTCGTCTGATCTTGTCCCAAACACAACAACTTTCTTTAGCGTTGATTTAGCCTTCTGTTCTTCTTGGTGTCTGTAAATACTGACCTTCCAAAGGAATATGGACTTCTTAGGGTTTGTAAATACTGACCTTTCAAAGGATTATGGACTTCTTGGGGTCTGTAATTAATGACCTTCCAAAGGAATATCGACTTCTTGGAGTCTGTAAATACTGACCTTCCAAAGGAATATGTACTTCTTGGAGTCTGTAAATATTGACATTCCAAAGGAATATGGACTTCTTGGGGTCTGTAAATACTGACCTTCCAAAGGAATATTGACTTCTTGGGGTCTATAAATAATGACCTTAAAATGAATATGGACTTATTGGTGTCTGTAAATACTGACATTCCAAAGGAATATGGATATATGCGAATCAAAATAAGTGAATAATTGCCATTTATTTTTGTAGAATCAGATTCTAAGATGTGACACCCATTAGTGATATAATCCGTGTTAAACGCCTACAACACCTGCATGAATTTTACATTTGATGATAAAAACGAAACGGAAATTTTGTCAAAATCATTCATAAAATTGCGATTGCTGAAAGTGACAGTTTATAAAGGTGTGATTCTGGGTGAAATTCCAGAACATGAAAATGTTTAAAATAAAGTCCTACATATTGGACACTAGGTCATAGCCACTACGCTTGAGGCGTAGGTAACGACAAAAGGGGATCGATAGTCGAATAACACTACCACCACAACCACTACTACTATTACTGCAACTACTACACCAACTACAACTAAAACTGCTATTGCTGATTTTATTTCTTATATTGCTACTACTACTACTACTACTACTACTACTACTACTAATGATAGTAATAATAACGATGTTATTATTATTATTATTATTATTATTATTATTATTATTATTATTATTATTATTATTATTATTATTATTATTATTATTATTATTATTATTATTAAGCACCATTAGTTATAGCATTCAACTCCATGACTTGAAACATTCTTTTCCAATGAGTCTTAATGTCATAAAATAATAATTATAGAAGTTACAAAAGTCAACAAGAAGCAATCAAAATTTGTATACTAAACAAAACACACACACAGACACACACACACACACACACACACACACACACACACACACGTAAGTATGCGAACAATTGTACCGACTTCTTTTAAGCATTTGCAATAACCTAAAAAGTAACATTTATGATTTTACAGTGTCTTTCTATCTTTGATAAATTGAGCTAACCCTCGGACAAGATAGGCTTATACTCATATTTTTTTTGTGTGTATATCTCATACATTTCAGCCTTCTTGCACATCCAGAATGTGGACTGTTGTTGTTGTATACTTTCTTTAAGCCTAATCACATCTAGAGTGTGGATTTGAGCTATTGTGTGCTTTTTTAAAATCCTAATCACGTCTAGAGAGTGGGCTGGAGATGTTGTGTGCTATTTTTATGTCTAAACACATCTAGAGTGTGGATTTGAGCTATTGTGTGTTATCTTTAAGCCTAATCACGTCTAGAGTGTGGGCTGGAGATGTTGTGTGCTATTTGTAAGCCTAAACACATCTAGAGTGTGGATTTGAGCTATTGTGTGCTTTTTTTTCAGCCTAATAACGTCTAGAGTGTGGGCTGGAGATGTTGTGTGCTAATTTTATGTCTAAACACATCTAGAGTGTGGATTTGTGCTATTGTGTGTTATCTTTAAGCCTAAACACGTCTAGAGTGTGGATTTGAGCTATTGTGTGTTATCTTTAAGCCTAAACACATCTAGAGTGTGGATTTGAGCTATTGTGTGTTATCTTTAAGCCTAAACACGTCTAGAGTGTGGATTTGAGCTATTGTGTGTTATCTTTAAGCCTAAACACATCTAGAGTGTGGATTTGAGCTATTGTGTGTTATCCTTAAGCCTAAACACGTCTAGAGTGTTGATTATATCTGTTGTGTGTTATCTGTAAGCCTAAGCTACTTCACATAATGCAAGACAAATAATTGAGAACACATTTACCTAGCAGGCTTACGAAGCGCAAAGTAAATCAACTAATGAATAGATTTATTAAATGCTTGTTTGGGCGGAGCTCTTCACCGCATGCATAAGTTCTTTAATGATTGCAGACTGATTCACATGTTAACTGAGACGAAGATGCAAATATTGCAGCAGAAAGAGTTAAAGAAAATCGTATTATCTATTTTCATTCGATTGCGTGATAAATAAATCAAATGAAGTTTTTAAAACAAGATGGCTGACTTCAAATTGACGATGTGATCCATCAATCCTGTTAAGTGTTTTCTTAGTAGTCATTCGTTTAATTTTTTAAAAATAATTTTTACGATACAGTCCACGATATACTGAAATTGTCAAATAAAAGACGTCGAGATATATTGTCAAATGAAATACCTCGGTATACAGGCTACGATATACTGAAATTGTCAAATAAAAGACGTCGAGATATATTGTCAAATGAAATACCTCGGCATACAGGCCACGATATATTGAAATTGTCAAATAAAAGACGTCCATATATATATATATATATATATATATATATATATATATATATATATATATATATATTGCCAAATGAAACAACTCGGTATACAGGCCACGATATACTGAAATTGTCAAATAAGAGACGTCGAGATATATTGTCAAATGAAATACATCGGTATACAGGCCAATATATACTGAAATGTCAAATAAAAGATAAGGCATCGGGATACAAGCTATTGATAAGACATCGGAATACAAGCTATTGATAAGGCATCGGGATACAAAGCTATTGATAAGGAATCGGAATACAGGCGATTGATAAGCCATCGGGATACACGCTATTGATAAGGCATCGGAATACAAGCTATTGATAAGGCATCGGAATACAAGCTATTGATAAGGCATCGGGATATAAGCTATTGATAAAGCATCGGAATACAAGCTATTGATAAGTCATCGGGATACAAGCTATTGATAAGGCATCGGGATACACGCTATTGATAAGGCATCGGAATACAAGCTATTGATAAGGCATCGGGATACAAGCTATTGATAAGGCATCGGAATACAAGCTATTGATAAGGCATCGGAATACAAGCTATTGATAAGGCATCGGAATACAAGCTATTGATAAGGCATCGGGATACAAGCTATTGATAAGGCATTGGAATACAAGCTATTGATAAGGCATCGGAATACAAGCTATTGATAAGGCATCGGAATACAAGCTATTGATAAGGCATCGGAATACAAGCTATTGATAAGGCATCGGGATACAAGCTATTGATAAGGCATCTGAATACAAGCTATTGATAAGGCATCGGGATACAAGCTATTGATAAGGCATCGGGATACAAGCTATTGATAAGGCATCTGAATACAGCTATTGATAAGGCATCGGAATACAAGCTATTGATAAGGCATCGGAATACAAGCTATTGATAAGGCATCGGGATACAAGCTATTGATAAGGCATCGGAATACACGCTATTGATAAGGCATCGGAATACAAGCTATTGATAAGGCATCGGAATACAAGCTATTGATAAGGCATCGCGATATAAGCTATTGATAAGGCATCTGAATACAGCTATTGATAAGGCATCGGAATACAAGCTATTGATAAGGCATCGGAATACAAGCTATTGATAAGGCATCGGGATACAAGCTAGTGATAAGGCATCGGAATACAAGCTATTGATAAGGGATCGGAATACAAGCTATTGATAAGGCATCGGAATACAAGCTATTGATAAGGCATCGGAATACAAGCTATTGATAAGGCATCGGAATACACGCTATTGATAAGGCATCGGAATGCAAGCTATTGATAAGGCATCGGGATACAAGCTATTGATAAGGCATCGGAATACAAGCTATTGATAAGGCATCGGAATACAAGCTATTGATAAGGCATCGGGATACACGCTATTGATAAGGCATCGGAATACAAGCTATTGATAAGGCATCGGGATACAAGCTATTTATAAGGCATCGGAATACAAGCTATTGATATCCTGAAATGGTCACATGAATAGTACCGGCATACAAGCCATGATATGTGGAAATGTTCAAATAAAATATATTGGGATACAAACCACGTGAATTATATAAGGATACAAGCCATAACATGTTGAAATGGTGGTCAAATGAAATACAAGCCACGATTTACTGAAATAGATGAAAGACGTCTTGACAGACCTCGGCGAAGAATAAAACTAATGATAAGCGTCAACAAAATTTACGCATATCTGCTTTCTCGTACAGATTCTCAACTTCACAGGTTGGCAGTTGATTTGGTACACATGAAACATAGTAAATATCCTACATTATATAATTGTTTTCTAGAATTAATATTCTTGCCCGCTACAGCCAGTTTATGCAAGAAAACAATACACTGTTTTTGTTTTTGTTTTTTTTTTAAACAAAATAAAGATTTGTGACACCCTTGCTTTCGAACTTTTCAATTTGGAAGTAAAAAAAATATTTTGCTTGAGAAAAGTGTATATTGTAATTTCATTAAATTTATTCTTTGGTACTGTGGATTAGTTCCACAGACGTATTATTTAGTTTTATAAGCTATTTTGTACTTACCATAATGAATTCACGATATTACACCCTGTTATTCATCTCTTTACGAGTCGTGATTAGTGATAAATTTTACACGATATATGCTATACATCTTAGCAAAGATTACTATTTTTATAGTAAATAATTTAATATTTAAAGCCAAAATTGCTTAAGCGATCGATTTATAATCCATTAATTAGACCTTGAAGATTATGCACGTCCGCATGCCATGTGGAAACTGCCTGTGGAAGTTCTCAATAAGACTGATTACTAGAGAGTTAAGGAGCAAGAGAACAATCCATAATGTCTCTAGTGATAATTATCAAGTATATTAATTAGAGGCTACACTATCTGGATTAATTATTTCTATCTCCTTCATTAATTGCTGGCTACCTTACTAAATTTGTCTGGTAGGGGCTACTTTATCAAGTTCATTAAATTGAGGTTACTTTATACAAAGTTCACTAAACTAATTAGAGGCTACATTTTCAAGTTCCTTAATTAGAGGATATATTACCAAGGTTCATTAATTAGAGGCTACTTTTATCATTTTTTATTATTGACCAGTTTATTGTGTTCATTATTGAGAGTACCTTTCCAAGTCGATTAATTAGAATCTCTCTTATTAAGTTCATTAATTAGAGGTTCATTTATCAAGTTCATCAATTATACGCTACTTTGTTAAGTTCATTAATTACGGGCTACATTATCAAGTCTAATAATTAGAGGCTACTTTACCAAGTTCCTCGGTTAGAAACTGCTTCTACTGATAACGGGAAATATATGATGTCAATTAGAATCGATCGATTGTTGACCTATTGCGTAATTAATCATCGTCTTATTCTTATGAGAGTGGCACCTAATTGGACAGTTTTTTATGGTGACACAACCCTATATGTCACAAAGTTTTAACTTTCATGGGTCACTCGTGATTAGTCAGCATTTTTTGTTCTTATTGTTCCTTGTTTCTATTTATTTATTTATTTATTTTTATTTATTTATTTATTTATTAAACTTCAGTATTGACTTTTTTTAGTCTTGACAAGATGGTATAATGTGTACTCCAGTCTTGATAAATGAATATGTGTGGTGTTAAGCTGTTCTATTTCAGCTTTATTTGTTGAAGTATTCACATAATGTACTGGTTTTGTCACAGGTGTATTTCTTTTTGTTTTTATAGCTGTTTTATGTGCGTACCGTATAAAATACTATATATATATATATATATATATATATATATATATATATATATATATATATATATATATATATATATATATATATATATATATATATATATTAATTCAATTTTTCAAATGTATTACTATTTTTGTGAGATATTGATCTTAAATAAATGAATTACAAAGAAAAAAAAATATCACCAGCAAGGTAAGTAACGTTCTCAAAATTGACACTGTTTATATCGATCATTTTGAAGAAGAGTTTTTGTATCGAATACCTGCATGTTTTCCATACCATCAAATAAACTTTATTTTTCTTGTTTGATGTAGCATATGTGAAGATCGTTTTCTGTATGTTTGTCTCCAATTTTAATTATCAGGACACATCACGATCAATGCTCGGATATCTTTTTGAAAATGGTTGACTACCAATATTTTAAAATTACAACGTTCAAACATTCTGAAAACGATCAGATTACAGTAATGTGTATTGTTATCGCTTCTCAATGAAAGTCACATGATTAATATTATAATAACTACTTTGCATTCAATATAAACAAATATGGCGGCCACACATTGTCTCGCATCCATGTAAAAAAATACAAAAAACCATACAAATGTTTACTACCATTGAATGACTTGTACTGTCATTCTTTGTTACTGATCACCTTTGATAAGTGTTTCATTACCATTTGTAAATCTTCTCTAAAAAGAAAACAAGATCTAGTAGTTCGTCTGCTACATTAAAATGATGACGTCCCATGTAAATATCATTCATCTTGTGTTAGTTGCAATGTCAGCTTATAAAATTGCCATATTGACACGAACCTGACTACGGCAAGTTGGCTCTGAATTTTCCTGAAGCAAACAAAGATGAATGGAGAATAAAACAAACTATTTCCTATATGCATCAGAGAATGACGATGTCTCCTTCAATCTAATTTCTGTCCCTGCAACATTTGACGACAATGAAGTGTCGCTGGAGAAAGAGAATATTCATCAGTCTTCAGAAGAGAAATAAATCTGAAAACAAAGGTTAAAAGCTTCTCTCAGCCAACAATTACGAGACTAAGGAGTACATATACTCGGCATCAACTTACGGCAACAATAAATGCAGTGTTCAACTTTGCAAACACCAAATGCGGTGTTCATCTTTGTAAATACCAAATGGGATGTTCAATATTACATACACAAAAGATGTGTTCAATTTTTCATAAACCTAATGCGGTGTTCGACTTTGCAAACAGCAAATGCGGTGTTCCCTTTTGCAAACACCGAATGGTTTATTGAACACTTAAAGAGTTAGCCTGAATATAAAACTGTATGAGAAAATGATTTAACAGAATGTATAATTACAGCAAATTGTCCATTCCTAGGTATGAAGTTTCTCTTAGTAAAGTGAACATTATTATCTTACTTTGTACTTCTGCTAACACAACTTACTGCTTCTACAACAACAACAAATAATAATAATAATAATAATAATAATAATAATAATAATAATAATAATAATAATAATAATAATAATAATAATAATAATAATAAGCTGATCGTAATTATGAACATAATGATATTTTTATTGCTTCTGAAGAGTATAAAGTTGGGTGTTGTCTTAAAAGAAGTTCATATATCTCAAAGGAGTTAAGATATTTGCTTGTGACTTTACCATGATTTATAACACTAATTACTGTGTCAACTTAATCTGTCGTTTTGCAAGCCTCCATTAAGTTTAAATGTGCATGGCTTTCCTCAAATAATTGTTACTTTTTTCTTTTTAATATAAATTAGTTTTCTTGATCTTTAGGAAAAGTAAAAGTAAACAAATGTCCAGACTGCTGTTAAATTCGTAGTACTGTTTGTTTCAAGACGATTTAAAAATAAAAAAACTCCAAAGCCAGTAAAGTAAATTAGTATTGCAGACTCCAATTACAATTATTACAACTATCAAAGGTGATTTACAAGACATGATTTTAAATAAATTCAGCTACATCTTACATGGATCCTATTATCAGCAAACCTTAGGAAACGCCTGCATTCTTAAAAACCGGTGTGATAACTGGAAATTGGAACTCAACGTTCTGCAATCCCTGAATTATTGCTACAAATAAATGCTGTTTTATTCTTGCATTTGCTATGTTAACTCTCTATTAAATGCATTAATGACAAAAAAATGCAAATAAAATACGCCGAACTAATGCAAAATAGAAACCTTATTTTCATCCGTAACACTGGTGTCATCACGCATATGGAAACAGCAATGAAGTGACTCCAGCATGGTTGCACTACAGGGAGATTTATTCAGACAGTTTGGGAGACTTAGAATACAACTTAAGTCCAACACAAAGTCTAAGTATTATCACAATATGCTCGCAGTGATATAAATATAATTTTTAAATATATAAAGAGATATATGTGATAGATGTGGATATTTAATCATTAAATGATATGCCAAATGCTAAAATCATATTGAATTTACACTATAATCAGTAATATAACATTTTGCAGCCCTATCTAATGGAATACATTAGTTCAAACCTTGCAAACAATGCTCCAATAACAGTCATCTTTGACATTAGCATTATCAAAACATTTTTTCATTATGTGGCTTGTAAGGCATCCACAGCTGACACCAACTTTTATTAAAGGTTGTTGAGTCAAATTCAGAATATATATTATACAATGATGGATTAATGCAAAACAATACACGAAGAGGACTTAGATAATAGAACGAAGCTGCTAATGGGTGAATGTATGTAATATAAGAAAGACATGTGCCCAGTCGAATCATTGAGGATGTATTTAAGAAAACATCAGAAAGAGTCACCTGTTCTGACGTATTGACAAGGCCGTTATAATAAACCTGGTATGGTTTGAAACCAGAATCAGTTCTCGATTTTTTGATGTCTGACACATAAGTTAATGTGTATGTAAGGATACAAATAATTCCTCTCAGGTCCTATACCTTAAAGCTTACCGCGACAGGGAAGTAAAATATGAGTAAAAAGTCCTAAAAATATTTCAAAATACTTATCCGACAGGATTTATTTATTTATGTTGTTCTTGTTGTTGTTGGGCTTAAAGCCATTTTCAGCACACGATAGGCTATACATAGTAGCCAATATTAATTGTGGAGGAAGATACCGGGAAATCCCCGAAGAGAACCACTGACCCTAGAGAAGCGCTGGCAAGCTTTCACACGTATCCACATTCGCCGAATCCTAGACTCAAACCCACGCAGACAGGTGAAATGGCAATGATCTATAACGGACAGCACTTTAGACCACTTGGCCACTCGGGGCCCCTATTTATGCTGTGTTAATCCGACTCTGAAAACTTAAGAACCTTGTTTAAGAACATATGCTTACGAATTATTTTCCTTTCTGCCCTCATATTATGTTTGTGATATTTAATTAAATAGTGTTGTTGTTGTTGTTGTTGTTGTAGGTTTTAACGCCATTTGTCAGCGCAAGATAGGCTATACATGGCGGCCAGTATTAATGGTGGCGGTAGAACCCTGAAAAACATAGGAAAGAACCACCGACCCAGGCAGGCTTTCTCACTTACCCAAGTTAGCAGAGTCTGGACTCGAACTCACGTAGACAGAGGTGAGATGGCAGTGATCCGTAACGGTCAGCGTTTTAGACCACTCGGCCACTCGGGGCCCCCAATTAAATAGTGAATACTCGGAGTTTATAAACTTTGTTAGTGACCTATCTGACTTCATACACTGATGAAACAACCAAATTGTAAATTCCTTAATGTTATCTTGCATGACGATATTTATCGTTAGGAATATTGTAACCATATAAGTACGCACAATATTCATATCCATGGCTAACTTTAGCTTGTTTCAGTCTTTCGCAGTTGGAGTAGATGTTGGAAACAAAATTATTCTGTAGAAAAGAGCTATGATTATAATAAAAAATAATACAAGATACATTGAAATCTTAAATAATTTGTCGTACTTTAAAAAAAAGATTCGGCAACCTGCGATAACGTAATGGATATTCCTATGTCATAAATAATTTGACCACGTTGTTTAGCACAAGTCAGTTTGTTTTGTTTATTTCATGTATTATGTATTAATTTAATTATATATTGTTATGGGACTGATGAGTTAAACTGTTCATGTCTAATTTTAAACGCATACATGACGTGCCATTAACATTAAGTTTAGGTGTCCAAGACTTTATTCAGGTTTATCATTGATAAAATTATATTCAATCGATACAAGATTATCTTAGCTTTATTATTAGTAATATTAACTTTAGTTCTATTCAGATTAACAAACAATTAATACCCCAAAATATCAAGTGCCAAAATTAACGTGTAGAACAAAGATTAAGTGATGTGGTGCGCTTCTAGCAATTCAACCCGATGATAACTCAAACAATTTGTCACAACACCTAAATCATTTACAGTTTCCCCATTCCTATATATAAATCTGAATTATTTATATTTTATGCACTTCGTTACATTGGTCATCGTGTCTGTCTTATTGCCACGTAGTAAATGGATTCAAAGAGTTTCTCAGACACATAAATGAAAATTAGTGAACATGATTATTTGTCTCAACCGATATTAGGTTAGCATAGACCTAATTAGTCTCAAGAGTCCACTTCGTAGACAAAAGAAATGCCAATAAACAGGAAGACAGACGAAAAATAGCTTTTCCTATTCTCTTTATCCCACGGTGTACAAGCTAACTGACGTGGCACGGCCTTTCTTAAATGACATTTCATAAAGTATATCTAAATATATTCGACGTATGGGAGAAACAACAGGTTATTAATGGTAAAGCATGTTCATAAATCGTCGGCCAATTGACGACAGATTTTACGACATCAACAAACTAAAGTAAAAAAAAATATTTTGATCTTTAATTTGCAAACAGATTATACTTATAAACGGAAGCTGATTTATTAAAGAAATATTTTGTCTATTTAATTGAAATTTAATTTAAAAAGTTACCTAAAGTCATAAAGCAAATTATCAAAGTGTAGCGTGGATTTGAGATATATAGACCTTTATGGCACAAAAATTCATAACATGATTTAGACATGTTGCAATTTTTTTTATTGAAGTAATTGATGTTTAAAAATAAAATGACCCATAAAATTAAGCACACTTTTTAAAGTTAAGAACATAATCAGACCCACGTCATGCTACTGTCATAACACAATTTATTCCTTTCACGTTCTACTTTATAAAGTTTACTATAAGTTCTTTTCATGCATCGTGACCAATAAATTGTACTTTTTTAGAAGTATACTTATAATCCAAGACGTGTCTTTAAAGCATTAGAAAAATATGGATTCGTTACATACTTATAACGAACCAGAATTCAGTTGTTTTCTTGTGTTATGGGGAGTTAGAGGAAGATTGCAGTAAGAACAAATTATATATATATATATATATATATATATATATATATATATATATATATATATATATATATATATATATATATATATATATATATATATATATATATATATATATATATATATATATATATATATATAACTTATTTTGCAATAGCAAAGTTAGCTTTATTAGTTTTAGAAAATTAATTTCAAAAGATTTTTCTTACTCTTTATATAATGCCAATACTCACGTAAATATTCCTCAGTCTCCCTTGAATAACAAACTCTACGCCAAATGGTGGGCATGACTATGGAGTAAAGTGTATATTACTTTTTGAAAATAATTTGAGCACAATGCTTGGTTGACATGCATTCTTCTAAACATGACCGTAATATGTACTAAGTATCATAACAATTCCACGATTTGTGAATAAAGTTGACAAAATTTTACTATAGATTGCATCAAGTTTTAAGAAACAAAGAATTCTTATAAAATCGCTGTCAGGATAATAACGCCGGGAAATAGATGGAATGGACTGATTTGTCCGTATGAGAATAGTCCTCAGACAATGACCACAATATTTCTCACGTTTCATGGCGACTCATTGAAAACCGTTAGACAGCTTTGACAAGATTCTGTTAATCACAACACGCATCTACCAGAAGAGAAAGGGCAATAACTCCAAAACAAAATACAGTGACTTGTTTGTAAGCTCACCTCTATATTCCATTAAAATTACATTCCCTTCACTTCGTCATACATTCCATCCAGGTGCATCTCATAAATGGCTCCAACACATCCAAAAAGCAAAATATTCACATGTCCAGTTGATGAACATACTATTTATCAATTTCCATTGCAATCAATCAAACACTGCGGTACTAAATGTGCTGATATGATTTTGTGACGAACAGAAGGACAAAACGGAGGTATCCAGATGGAGATCCTATTGGTACTAATAGTATTATGTTTTCACGAACGCGTTTAGTACATGCTCTTAAACTCGTCAACTTATTTTTCCTTCCAAAATTTTATTTTCAGATGAATTTTTCCAAGTACTTCCTTTCATTTACGTATTTTTACAGACTATCTAATATCGTACCACGAACTAATATTCAACAATTCTGATCTTTTTCGCCCTCTGTTTGCCTACAATTTTTGATTTGCTCTCTAGTCGTTGATTGTTTGTATTGTGTGCTGTTCTTGTAAATTCATTTTCAACTTCTACCTCTGCTTGAATAACTGAAACAAAGTTTTATTCCTTAAGTTCTTCTGTTCTGATATTAGTCTCATATCGTTAGGAAATTGATGACATACATTGCATGCATTATCGGTAAGAAGAACCCGTATGTTTGCAAATATAATCTTAAACAGGTCCTTCAACAATTCTATTGTTATCTGAAAGTCTAGTATAAGGTTTTGATTTCGTTATTTTTCTTCAAAGGAGTGGAGGAGAAGGGTACGTAAATAGAAGACTGTACATGAAGCAGTCATTTACCATTTTATGTGCAGATAACACTGTCTGCAATGTATATTATGCATGTCAAGCTCTTAAAATAATATTTCGAAGAAATGATATCTATTCTATCTTTTGAAAGTATTAGCGGCATACAAAGCTAGACTATCCGTTTCAATTTCACAGCATTTAAGTGTCAATATTTTTACCTATAGCTCCTATTGTTTTAGTGATCATATCAAGCAGGCGAGAAAAGTAATTTTTAATTGTAATTATGCTCGTATATCCAGCAGTTGTAGAAACGACTTTTCTGTAATTGTCCCTGTATCTAACAACTAAGTTATTTAATTATACTCCATATATCTAACAACTGAGTGATGTAGCTATACCCATATATCAAATGATTGTGGAAAAACAACTGAGTGATGTAATTTTAGCCTATATATTGGACTTCTGGAAATACTTTTTAATGTAATTACACCCCTATATATTCACCTATGGAAACACCTTGTGATGTAATTATACCCCTATATATTAACCTATGGAAACACCTAGTGATGTAATTATGCCCCGTATATCTAGCAACTGTAGAGACACGTTTTAATGTAATTGTATCCCTTTATCTTATAAATGTCTAAGCATCTTGTTATGTATGTATACCGCTATATATTACACCATTGGAGACACTTTTGTGATACATCTATATCTAACAAATGAAGATATAAGTTCGTGACGTAATTGTACCTCTTGTGAAAACAACTTGTGATGTAATTATAATTTACTTTGTGGTCAGAATGAATTATTATAATAAACTTAACCTTTTTGAGACTAATCGTAGACATAAATGTTGTGTGTGATTTAGATTGTTAACAGAACTTTAAAAACATTTCATTCATATGGCAGTTCGTAGTGATGTCTAGCATTGAGGCAAAATGGTGCAGATATAGTATCATGTCCTACCCTGTCACATTATCTTGTCACCCGGCCGACCGGTCTTAACACTAAGCTCTTAAGGCCGAGCGCCAAACGAGGCAGCTATTAGTATCAAGTCTTTTATAAGTCTTTGATTTGACTCAGTCGAAATGAGAAACGGCGATCTAACACATTCAAGGCTGACGCTCTAATCACTTAAGCCAGCGGAGCGGTCGTAATCATAAATATATAAATATGATGTGTGTGTGTGTGTGTGTGAGAGAGAGAGAGAGAGAGAGAGAGAGAGAGAGAGAGAGAGAGAGAGAGAGAGAGAGAGAGAGAGAGAGCATGCTCAAATTTTCCGTTATTAGCATATGATTACATTTCATGTGATTATATATCAGTGGATAAAGATGCTTTCCTTTTGATTATCATACTGCACCAGATATATCCTAAAATGTTTTTGTTTCTCAGACTGTTTATAATCACTAAAAAAGCATAGATAGCAATACCTTTAAGGTTTACAAATAAAATAACTATGGAAAACTCGTCGGCTAATAGCTTAAATACATTAATATTATGTATATATTTTTAATAAGAAAAAACCCATTTGCAAATCCTAATATTATCAAAAATGTTCTGGCAAAAATTTGAATATGCAGCTGTTGTATGCAACTTATTGGCAGAAAACTGAAATACACTGATATTTTGCACAACTTACGGGTACAATATATTTCAAAGAAAACATTCCCGTAAAAGTCTGGAATACATTGCTATTTTTCACAACTTGTCGATACGCTACTTTTATTATGGACAACTTGTCGGTAAAAAAATACGCTGCTATTATGGATAACCTGAATATACTGATATTATAAGCAACTTGTCTGTATTAAACTTGAATGCTTTATTTTGATGCAACTTGGTGGTAGACAACACGCAAATTTTATGGAAAAATCATGATGTGGATCTTACGTATGAATGACCTTTGGGTATGATATATTCTCTTCATGTATTAGACACAGGAAAACTTTGAAACCGCCTGTAAATTGTATCGTATAGAAATCTTCGTCTTTTGGAATGATATATGGCAAGCTAAACCTTATAACAAATACTTTTTGGGCTGAGTCTCTTACTTTGAAAGCAGCGATAGAGAGATCTGCTAATTTTATTACGGAAGGGAAATTAAGACTTGTGTACATAAGGAACATAAAAGTATATTAAATTCTGTTATTCATATACATAATATCATTTAGCAAAGATTCTTTTTCGGTAGTGCCATGCATTTCTGGAAGCAGCATAAAATAGGTGTTACCAATTACAAGACAGAAATGAGGGAAAGTTTGCTTCTTTGAGAATTATTTTCAGTATATATGTCTCTCTTAGGAAACAGAGAAGTCTATATATTCAGGCTTACTTTTAAAAATAACGTCAATTTTTTTTAGTTTAGTTTCAGTTTACATGTATATATCCTAGCTCTAGAGAAGACTCCTAGATCTACTCTAACTTTGTTGACAACGTTTCATTGATTTGTCTGGAAGATAAATCCTACTTACAAATTAAATAAGACACGTAAACAAACTGAGAGGTAACTGTACTGCTGAGCACAATAAGAAAATTCAATAAGATACATTCTTGTGTTGGTTCTAAAAATGGGTTTGCATATAAATATATCCCAAGAGGTATGGATTGTGATTTCTATTGCAAATCAAACTAAACCTTGTAAACCTGCGAGAACATCACCTTGCGGCAATTATCAACATCTCTTAGATAAAAAAATCAATTTATATTATGATGACCACGATGTTTAAATAATAATTCTCTAGTGTGCCTCTTACTTGATCATTTACTAATCCACATATTTTAGAACAGTAAAATGTGCATAAGCATTTATTATCAGATAGTCAAAATAAATTAAACTGAAGGCATGTTCATTTAAATGTAATTATGTGGAACTATGCTGCCATAATCGAACCAGATGATGCGTATTTAACGAGACGTGTACACTGCCTCTTTTCAATCCTGGAATGAATAAATATCGATATTATCATCTTACAAAGAATGCCACTGGTGGTCTTACAGCAATTATGTCTTTGCCTTTTGTAAAACCATTTGATTACTTATTTAGATTTGATGAGGAATATCCTTTGCGCTTCACATAACGACTGCAACTTTACCTTTTCCTTTTTATAACATATATTGTCTTGCATTGTGTATCGCATACTAAAAGATGATCCCTCGTATAGTTGGAAGTTATCCTTTGTTCAAAATTAATGCGAGGCATACTGTCTTTGTCTTCTCGCCGAAGTTTACTTAAAGACGATTACTTTCACATGGAACTCGCAGAGTCCTAGGTCTGGAGATCAAAATGTACAATTATTGGGTATTACTTTAGCTTGGAGCCGACATAATTTTCTGCTTGATTGTATTATATATATATATATATATATATATATATATATATATATATATATATATATATATATATATATATATATATATATATATATATATATATATATATTAGCAAATATGCAACCTTCGGTCGACATACGAACAACGTTTGGGCTACCACGGGAACCTAAAGGATATATCTGGTGTCGGCCAAAAGTTAAACAAGATTTTCTACTGTTTCTGTGGAAATAAAAATGTAATTGCCACTTTATGTATATAAATAAGATAGTAATAAGGTTAAAACTAATCTTTAAGTCAACTTTATTTAAAAGGATGCGTAGCTGTTTGCATTTTAATTTTTGTTATAGATATTCACATTGCAACCTTCGACGTCATGATGTATACTACGTATATCCTTGTTGATAGCGTGTATGTTTTAATCACTAAAATATATTTTAAGTTTATTATTGATCATCATCATTCTTACGTATCAAATCGTTAGCATAGATAATGAAATGCCATAGCCCCACATATTAGCTAGAGATTTTGCCCACTTCTTGGTTAAACCTACGAAGTGATACTTTCGAGCATGATGTGCATACTTATAGGCCTAGTCTACTTCCGGACAAGCAGTCTCGATAGTCTCAAAAACAATCGTGAAGTGCAGTGACGTAACGGAAAGCGCATTTTAATTACTGCAATATATATATATATATATATATATATATATATATATATATATATATATATATATATATATATATATATATATATATACACACACACACTAATGATATTGATTCATTCTGCTTTAATACTTAAGTTATAGGCCTTTAAAATGTTTTACCTAAGTTTAAAGCAATTATTACCTGTAAAATTCGTCTTAGTTTACAAACTTCTTAAGAGTCTATTCAAGGCAAGACCTAATCTTCATACAACTCAGCATATATTATATGCCAAACAAATAGCATCCCATTAAGCTCTTACATTGTTAAACAGTGTAAAACGTAAGACAAGCATACAGCAGCATAGTTCATCCAATCGATTGATGTTTACGGTACACTATCACAAGGACATCAGTATGTCGTCGTAAATGGCTTTAATAAAATTTATAGTGATCGTCTTAAAGATTTTTAGGTTGCTTGGAAATATTGGATTATTATTATTATTATTATTATCATTATTATTATTATTATTATATATATATATATATATATATATATATATATATATATATATATATATATATATATATATATATATATATATATATATATATATATATATATATATATATATATATATATATATGCACAAACACGTCAAGCAGCGCGCCAGGCAAAGTACACCAGTTGATATTTATTACAAATTTAATTTGGCTTTACACTATATTTCTGTAACTAGGGTTCTTATATTAATGCCAAAGCCTGCACGTCATTAAAATTAAATAAATATCTGGCAATGCGATTTGATATATTTCTTGGGCAAGCTTTCATAGCGATTGATGTAAGCCGAATGACATATGAGGCTGAGTATATTCCATGAGAGTTCCATGGGCAAATTGTATGTGCCAAGGGATACATGAACCCTGCCACAGGAATGCCATTATCTGAGAACAAAATTGTATAAAAATATCAAGTGAAGATATTTTTCATTAGGTATCTCACAAACGGCATGACAATATATGGTTACCAAATGACTCAGTGTTCCCTTCTCGTTTGGAATGATATGTTCATTTCACTGATGTTTGAAACTATAGTCCCTTAAAGAGAAATCATGTTTAATATGTTAATTAAGAATATCGTATATAAGCAAGATATGTTAATTCCAAAAAATAGGCAGTAATTTAAATCTTTTCGACACTTCCTTCTATCTTGAGTCTTGACTGCATATTTAACCCAATTTAAGCAATAAATATTAATAAAATAAGGTGTCATCTCAAATCTACATGGGGTTGTCTTCCTTTGAGATGACTTTACACATCTCTATATGAGATCCATGATTCCTTTTATATGGTTACGTATTACGTAAAAATAAGTATTCGTTGTCAACATTTGATTCTGTATCACGTTTGAGACCTGCCTTAACAAAGAAATCATTCCCATTTTTTGATTTCCATCTAGTCTCATGACTACCGCATAAACAATCAATAAAACGCGATAGTTTGACTGCTGGGGGGGGGCGCAGAGAGAGAGAGATAGAGAAGACAAATAATATATATATATATATATATATATATATCTATCTATCTATCTATCTATATATATATATATATATATATATATATATATATATATATATATATATATATATATATATATATATATATATATATCATCAAACTAGCTCATTTTACTTTATATTTTTAATGCAAGTTTTTTCTTTCCCATTTCGTTGAGAAAAAATTACTAGTAACTGTTATTTAGATAATGCCGTTTAACAGATGCCACAAACTCAAGATGAACCAAATCTGCTTGTGTATGAGGTATGTCTTACAGTCAAAATGTTGACGGCCATAAATGGTTATATTTTAAGGATTCGTCCAGTGAAATCGTACGTGCTTTTAAACGCCTTGATCAACAGTAACTTTCAAATATGGCGCAATTCATAAAGCTCTAATTTGTTTAACGCTATTGATGGGAAAACTACAAGACAATTAGCTGAAAGAAGCACCTCATAAAGCCCATGGACACTAAGTTCTTTGACGACACTAATGGTAGAAATACCTATGCAAATCTGACCATTCCGTGAGTTGCTAACCAGTTCAATCCTACCATCAAATTTACGCTGGAGAAATCAGACAAGTTCAATGTATTCCTTAAAAGGCGATTCAAAGCAGACCATATAAACATAAAAAACTAACCTGTATTGAGAACCGACAGATTTATCTTAGGTAAATATTACCTACCATCTGTTGTCTTAAGCTTACACCAAAATTCCATACGTTTGGCTTAAGTATATGTTTTAGCAAACATTCTAGAGTAAAAGTGCGTATCAAAGTGCGGATGCTTATTATTTCAAGTGAATATTGTTTATTTCCCTTTTCGTACCGTCCAGTAATAATCTTTTCGAATCAGTACCGTTCAAATATAGCTTCTAGTCGTCTCTCCACTTGTAGTTACTGAACCTTAGTTTTCGGCTTTAATTAAAGTTTAACAAAAATAAGATTTATTTGGCAAATTAATTTTATTTAGTATAAGAAAGATCAAAACTTGGGTTACAACTAGCATGCCATTACTATGTAACCTACTAGTATATTATTACGAAAAGTATCTACCATTCTATACCGGTCTCCAAATCGTAAGCTCGTCTTCCTACCGTTTCCGACTGTATTAGTACAGGCCCGTTTCCACTGTTGTAAAATACGTTTAAAGTAATACAACGAGAAGTCTAATCTATAAAATGAGTTGATTGTATTAAAACTGCTGATTTGCCTTGAAAAGCATTATGCGAAAAGTGTATTAGATCAAATATCTTATTGATGGACGGGTTGAGAATACAGTTTGCCTGTGAGTACTGCACAGTGGATACTTGTAGGCATTTATATTATGTATTATTGGGTTTCTAGCGGTACCTAGAATCGATTGATACGAAAGGTTGCTGATCCTAACAAACGAATATTGGAAAGGTCACTGCAGTATTTAATTCTTTGTAAGTTCAAAACATTTCAATTATTTTCCGGTTAGGGTAAAAATAACGTCGATAAGTGAAATGACAGGGCTAAAAATGTAGATTTTTACGTTTTATTTCCTTTTCCGTAATAATTAATGAAAAGAATGATCTTGTCATCTCATGGTGAGAAATCTTGTGAATAAATTTAAAATAATGCATCTCCTCAGCGTGCACAAAAGGAGAAAGCACATCTTTCTGGGATCCGTTTCTAATTTTTAATTACGTCTAGGGAATATGAATAAAAAATCAATATATTTATTCTTAAGGCTTCTGTTTCATAGGCCAAGCAAACGTAGATTTCACTGGTGTTTTAGACGTTTCTCTTGGTTCAGTATAAAAGTCATGCCAAAAAATAACATGTTTGATCTAATGAGATCAGAAAACGGTTACATCACTGACTCAACAAACTTTCTGCACCACTTATTACAACAAAAGAACTACATCATAGCCAGCAGAATAAGGCAGACCCGAAACATCTTGCGGACAATATTGTACAGCCGGTTTTCATTAGGAATTTGCCTTTGATACACTGGATAATGCTACTACAGCCAGTTATACTAAATTCATTTAAACATACATACACAAAGGAATCTTATAATGCATAAATATGTTGAGCATCGAAACAGCTGAGATATGTAAATAAGATATAAATATTTTCTTACCTTGTCTTAAAAAAGGCCATATGACGTAATATATGTTGAAAATAAAATTAAGAGAACAGGGATATAAAAAGCGAATCTAAAAATAGATTTTAATGTGCCAAAATGTATGCAATTGGTAATCTAAGGTACAATAAATTCTTTATAAGGAACTTATTTGAAAACGAGGTTTTAAACTGAACATTAAAGATGTGTAGGAATTTTAAAAATGATATTTGAAATTCACACAAAGAATAGTATCAATCATTTATGAAGAGAAAATTTATTTGTCTTTGTCGTTTATTCTTCGCCTTGTGCTCACTCGATTTTTCATCCAACTTGAGTCTGATGAAAAAATGTAGTGAAATGTCGCTGATTAGAACAATAAAGACTAAATATAAAGTCGTTCGCCGGCAGCTGTTTTTTCGTCAATAATAATATGTGTCTCTCCATCTCCCTTGTCTTCCTAACATGTAATTTTCCCTCTTTATTCATCTCAGCGTCGCAAAGGTAATTTAACAATCTTATTATCCATTTAGACGAGCTCTTTCTAGATTTAGGTTGCGACTCAAAACAAAGGCAAGGGGATCATTTGTAGGAACGTGAAAGGTTAGCAAAAGAAAATGTTAAATCATGTCATAAACCTTAGGGTCAAAAAGTCCTGTAATGGCCAATGAGAGGTAGTAGAGAAACGTTGGGAACCACTGATTTAAACAACCACTAATACATTTGTAAGTACATTATCAGAAACTCTGAACGATAACGTCAACTAAAATAATATAATTTTATCTGCGTTTGAATTATTTCTTAACTGTAATTCTCATCCAAGAAGTCACGAAACAGGACAAAAATATCTCAAGCCGGAATAAATCATATTCACGCCGGCATGTTATCTTCATCCTTGTAATGATATAACCCACTCGTTTGATTAAAAGTTGTTTATTAGATTTCTTTTCGTGATCCAAGTACGAAAATGTCAAGCTAGAAATTATGGTGTTGTAGGGCTATCTGTCGCAGTGCCCCTTTGTTATGTATACAGTCAGTCACAATAATACCATTCAAGGAAGTAATTTCAAAAAATGTTCAATGTTACATTACTCTAATGCAGGAATGAAATTATTATATGAATAGGAACACAAGTCAGTTGCGAATATCAGTCCTGTTCAATCGATTTATTCTGCCATAATAAATATCCAACCAGCAAAAATAGCCAATTATCTGTCTTAACTTTGAACAACAGTACTTGATTGAACTTTCTTTTAAATTTGTTCTAAATTTAATTCAAATATAAGCTTTGATCTTAAAACGAGTGAGTTCGTTATAATTCCGCTGACTTCATACAAAACGTAATAAAAATATGCATTTTAATTAAAAAATACTGATATTAATTGTACAAATACAGATTTCAATTTTAACAATGTACATTTTAATTGCACAATAAAATTTTTAATTACAATATACCTTTTCATCTTACCTATATATATATATATATATATATATATATATATATACAGACAAACGGACGGACGGACATCATGCATATATGCATACATACGCATTTTAATCGCAAAAAATTCGCATTTACACACACATATGTATATATATATATATATATATATATATATATATATATATATATATATATATATATATATATATATATATATATATATATATATACAGACAGACAGACGGACGGACATACATACATACATACATACATACATACATACATACATACATACATACATACATACATACATACATACATACATACATACATACATACATACATACATACATACGCATTTTAATCGCAAAATTCGCATTTGGATAGTCGAAATATGTATTTGAATTTTAGCAATATGTAGTTTGCTTGTAAATGAAGTTCAGATTTTCAGATTAAAGTAGAGACGGTAGCCTGCCTATGAAACAAAACATATTATTCTAACCGATATCATTTTTGAAGCAAAGAATTTATTTCGCTTGATATTCGTCTCAATGTGTATGCTGAGATAATATTCTTACTTTGTTTTGTCCCAGTGTTGATAGTTATAGTAGTTTGCTGCAGTGAGATAACTGAGCTTCAAAAGAATCATTTTTCTTTTCCTCTTTCTCAACATTTACAAATGATCCATACATCGTTTCAAAGTCATCTTCTTGTTCTTCTTGTATTGCAATCTCGCAAAAGTATTTTAATAATTGATTGAACTTAACGGAGTAAGTGCAGTCTATTAGTATATTCGATACTGAAAGATGATTTATGTGAAATGCGGCGTCAAGTCATGTCGTTGGAAATAAAGGATTGTTCACAAACATATACAATGACTATAAGACTATTTAATAAGAAAACAAGCGGGGCATGTAACTGAGTAGCTATGTGTTAGAATATATCATTCATTACTGCGTTTTAATGTGGACTTGATAGTTTTCATTTCTCTTTTATAATCGGCTTAATTGCATATAAACTGAAGATAAGGTTGTTCCCAACTCAATTATGTCTGACAAAACACGCAGTCTTGTTTCATACCATATTTTAAAAAGTTTTATCACTTGCCCCCTAAACCGTAAACATTGTTGAAGCCAGTGAAAAACAATAAACTTTAAATGCCGGCTAGAGGCTTTATACCTAGCACTAAGTCGCCAAAAATATGTTTAATTGACAGATTACCGGTGAACCACAGAAATGTACCGGTTACCCGCTTTTAATCCTGTAACTCAATCATCCAAAACAACAGTTCACCGTAAGCAGAAACCTGTGTATAACCGTCTTGCAAACCAGCCCTAATGCATTGATGTTTTAAAAAAATATAAATTATAGTCCAGGCTTAGATGTCTAGCAATTACCTTTCCTTGTGTATTTGGTGAGGAAAGCTGGCAACAAGTATCATGCAAACAGCACTATAATGAAAAATCACATAAAACAAAAAATACTGTCATTTTTGCTCAGCAAGGCGAAGGACACTTATTAGGAAAAAATATCACACTAAATTCTGAATGATATAAACATTATTCAGTAACATTTATGCTGGTGTAAACTTATCAACCAATTCAAAACATTTGAATTTTTTAAAACATAGCATTAGAAACAATGTGATGTGATGTGTTATGGATTTTTAACGTGCCTTTAACAATTTTTCAATCATATCGTTGTCTGCAGTGTGGCAGTTTATAGTGATGTCTGGCACTCGGGCATCAAGCCGAAGAAATTTAGCATGATGTCCCACCCAGTCACATGATCCTGACTCCAGGCTGACCAGTCCAAACACTAATCTCGTAATGCTGAACGTCAAGCGAGGTAACTGTTAGTACCATTTTTGTAAGTCTTTGGTATGAATCGACCGGGGATAGAACTTACGACCTGAGGCGGAGCATCTGAGGCGGTCGCTCTAACCACTAGGCCACCGGATTCAGCAAGAAAGTAACATATATTTCAAGTCTTGTTCAATGGTACAAAATGAAAATATGGCTATTGGCTTATATCATATATGTCCTGAAGAGCATTCGAAAATTATTGTGTTAAAACATTTTTCCTCATTTGTATAATTATCTTGTACACAAGTTACATGTTGTATTTCATATTCCTCTTCCCTTTATAGTAATATTTATATAACGCTGTCAGATAACACAAATAAAAGGCTGATCACCCTGACGACGGGTTTATGAAATTCAGTTTTCAAAAGAATCTCATAATCCAATAATCTACGGATTGTAACTTTATCCTACTTTAAACATAGAAACGGAGATATTTTCATTATATTGTTTTCGAATTTGCTCAAAAAATGTCTTGATTATAAACCTGAGAACAACATAACATAATAAGAAAACACAGTACGTAGTTTGTATTTCTATAATCTATCAATTGCCTTCTCAAGAAAGAACCAAACTTCAGCTTGATTTCCTCTAAGTAAGAAACCGATACTCTCGTTTCAAAACATTCACCACAGTCCTATCAGACCAAGCTGGAGATAATTGTTCTTTATCGTTCCCAGTTACAACTAAACAACATGAAAAGCTCTGACGTGGCTTCGCATGAAATGCAAAGGAAAATTAGCAGCATTCTCTCTAACGAATCTGTATCATCAAGTTCCACCAATTTGTGCAATCCAGTTGTGACTAAATAATGCTGTCATTCCCATGCGAAGTCTCCTCAGAGTCTCCCTGGCTGCTTTTAGCATTGCCGCGGAGACAGAGAAACGTTTAGTCATTCGGTTCTTAAAATTTTAAAAGATGTAAATTTGGATAACTGCACTATAACTGTAAATGACATCTATTGAATTACTGCCCCCAATCGTGTTACTACCAATGATCGTAGTGAAAATGAGTGGCTTGTTTCACGAGCTTCATTCACAAACTGCGATATTCATGCGCATATCAGCTGATCAAAATATAGTTTCATTCATTCTTTAAGATGGTGTTCGTATTTAGAAAGATTGAAAAGTGATTCGATTTTCTTGTTTTTCAGTTAAGAATAATGATTTTATTAAATTATCGAAAATGTGCTAAGCATATAACTCCTAATGATTCAGCTGTTGTTCTAATGTTGATAACTCGACATGATCTAGCAATCAAGATTGTATTACAATGACAATGATATTGTTATACACCTAGCAATGTTATTAGCTTCTTTCTTGCATCTATGTTCCAGGTAACTCAATTGCTCCTCTGCAGCACCCAGTATATAAAGACAAAAGTCAAGAAAATGATCCGAGTTTCAATAATGTTGCAGAAAAGTCATGAGAAACAACAATCCGACATTTTTGTTATTTGCTGATATGACCTGTTCCATTTGCACTGAATATATTACTAACCATGTTGACAGGAAAATAATATCTTTGAATTATTGGATAATCTATGGGGCAGACATTCACGACTCTTATGTTCTGCATAAATGAAAGGATATTGCTCAATGTAACGTATAATTAGCAAAAGTGTCCTCACTAATTTGACAGAAAGAAAATATGAAGAGTGTACACACCATCTCAGCTGCATCTTATAAATGACAGGATCATAATTGACAAAGAGCTCAAAGCCATTTTCACTTCATGAAACAAGGCGATATTTGCATATCCGTTGGTTAATGCCAATGAACTACACAACATTTCATGATGATTGTACCTACTGATTTGTTATGTGTTCGAATTGTCTCTGCACAACTCTTATATTCTTCATAACCAAGTTCATATATGCATCAATGTACGAGCACTGTCATCTTCTCAATTTATAGACTTTCATATACTTTCTTCATCACTGTGCGAAATAAAAAAATTATATAAGTTCAATAACTGTATAATCACTGTAAGTCAGTTAAATAATTATTCAAGATTAAATCTTGATAACTTCAAACAAAGTCTTTAGCTTTTCTTTTCTAAGAGCCAACTTCTTATGGCATGTTAGCCCATTTTACAATGTTTAAATGTTTCACCCACATCTAAAATATAATTACAGTTTTCTGAAGATGGTTTGAGCTTCCCTAAGGAGTTCAAATTTCCCTGACCAATCAATGGATTATCAAACTCAGCCTCCTTTTATATAAACAGAAAATTAGTTATCTAGAATAAGTGAGATTCTATAGGCATAGTACACATTTATCATAACGAATAACTTTATGAATGTTCACGCCTACAGTTAACTTCGACATCCTCTCAATCCCTCCACACCCCTCCTGACTACACTACGACTGTGAATATTCAAGACTCTTTGTGGGTCATAAACTGTTGCGTCTTTAGCAGCTCCACACTCAAGTGTCTGATGGAAAGTTTTTTCAGCACCATATAGACTGATCCAAACCGGAAATGTAGTCATGAAGAAGTAAGATTATCGATAAATTGTGTGAAACGGAGAGGTTTAATTGGCAACGGACACAGACGAATTGCTTTTATTTGTATAAAAATGTTACAAAAGAAGTTTTGCGTTATTCTCATCAAAGTATAGGTGCTAAACTTGCAGGCAGTTTCATCATGGCAGATCTCATAAATGCTTTTTGGTTATGTTCACTGCACACCAATAGTCTAAAAGTTTTTAGTTGTTTTTTTGTAGCTGACGATTACCACCGGTGATATCGATGTTATTTAAATGCCAGTCAGTCGTCAGAAGGTATATAAAGGGTAGAAATGTGATTACATGCTTAAGTCAAACCGCTATCGACTAATCCAAAACTATTTTAGCGGCCGACCTTAAAGGGTTCCGGTCAGCCAAAATGAAGACTCTACAATACAATTCCCCACGCACTTGCCATAAATTACTTGCCTTGTCATCTTTGTTACGAGTCTATACTCTTAACAGAAAAGTGAAGACAACGAAATTTATACAATTTAACAAATAATTTATTTCTCTAGAATACAAAGTGTAAAAGGAGAAAAAAATAACTTACTATATTGCGAATTAAATCCAGAAATAATACAAGAATTAAAGACAAAATCGGTAGTAATAGAGAGTCCTTAATAAAATTCAGTTCCAGTAACAAATAGAATTAAAATGGAAGGCGATAAAAATTCTGTTATGGCCAACGTCATATTGATGTGTCAGTAGTATAAATTCCAATGTTTTATCCCATAATCTTGTATTTCCAAAGAAAATAATCACTTTAATTCAATAATTTGAAGAATTCATCATAAACTGGACACAACATAATGCTATTTAAAGTGCCGGATGTTAAAGCACAACTGGTACAATCTTTACACGCAGAAGATAATATAGTTCTCTGTTTGACTTCAGGTCACAAATTAGCATTCTCTAAAAGCAACCATTCCATAATGAAAAAAAAACTTTCTAGCATGATTTGAAGAGCCTTGTTTATTTAAAACATGATACCATATAAAATTCACTTTGGAATCCCCATAAATGCAAACCCAAATCAAGATGTTTACCTAAACAATAATGCGCTCAATGAACTCATAATTATTGGAGGATTAGAAAGCTATTATTACTTGTTTACATCAATTAAATAAACAAATTGAAAAAGTCAATCATGTCAAGCTGAATTGATCTCAATTATGGACAAGGTCAAATCCAATAAACAATGTTACATTACAATAAAATGTAATGGAATAAACAAAACGTAAATTTACCAGACAAACAAATTAAATACAAAAAAACACTTTCCCTCCTAAAGAAAACGAAAGATTTGCACAATAAAGCTTTCCTTTTACTATAGATTAAATATGCATGTAATAAAAAGCCATAAGATGAAATCTTATGAATGACACAAAGTATACATGAAAAATATATTTCTATTCACATGAAAGAGCATCTGCTATTAAATTGTCTTTTCTCTTGATTGGCCTGATATCAATATTATATTTCTGTAACAGCAAACTCAACCTTAATAAACTCTGTTTTTTTTTCATCTTGTCGATGAATGTAAGAGCGTTGTGATCACTAAACGCAATAATCGGAGAAGGAGCTGGCCTAATATAAACTTCAAAGTGTTGTAATGCCAATGTAAAGCCAAACATTCCTTCTCGATTGTGGAATAGTTTCTCTGGTGCTTATTTATCGTTTTAGTAAAGTTAAACACTGAATGATCAACACCATTTTTATCTTCTCGAATCAATACTGCTCCAATACCAACATCAGTTGAATCAAAAGCGAGTTTAAATGATTGGCTGAAATTTGGAGCTGTAAAAACTGGTGTATTCATATGTAAGGCCTTTAGCTTATCAAAGGCCTTCTGACATTTTTCAGACTAATGAAACGTAGTTTTCGTGCTCAATACATTTGTCAGAGGTTCAGCAATTGGGTAAAATTTGGAACGAAATTTTCGATACTCCAGACATACCCAAAAATTACATTGATTGCTTTTTACTGATAGACACAGGGAATTCAGAAATATCATTGACCATAGCATCTACAAATTTAACTTACTATTTTCCTCACGGTATGTTCTAGAAATGTTTCACAAGCACGACAAAATTCACATTTGGATAAATTGTCAAACTTTCAGAATTGTCGCTAAGTGTCCTATTCATGTGTCGTTCTAGATGACGACATAATAACAAGTATCTAGACCAGATGTGATCATGTTCATTTAAAGCTGAAAAGTACTAGGCGAACCTTTTATCCCAAACGGCATCACCTTATATTGATAAAGTCATTCTGAAAACACGAATGCCGAAATTTACTTTGCCATTTCCGTCAGCAGAATATACCAAAATTCTTTCATAAGGTCACATTTGTACTTTGCATTTCCAATTTTATCAATTTCGTCATCGATTCTTGGTAATGAAAATGAATCTATTTTAGTCACACTGTTCACCTTTCTATAACATACAGAAAGTATTATCTGGTTTAAAACTAACAGAGAAATATGCTAAATATACACAAGTAGTAGCTCTCTTTCAGTATCGGCATTTATAGTCTCACTTCAACGCTGTCATAAGTGTTGCCCAACGACATAAATTTGGACATAATTAAACTGTCCCACATATAATATAAAGACCAGCATCCACCAATATCCACAACACAGAATGCCATAATCCTTGATTAGACACAACCCAAAATTGTTTTGTAACATAATAAACCTGTCACAGAGAGTGCGAAGTGCAAAAGACGGCTTCATTTATCCGAGGTGCGCTGGTTGTAATCTTCAAGTCATCAGATGATTCTTCCAAGTCTTTGTTGCCTTTCGGACATATTGTTTATATGGCCAAAATACGGCCTATTGTGAATTTTTCTAATGTAATTTTCATTATCTCCGCCAAGCGTTTTCCTTTTCGCAGGCTAGCAATTAATTCTTATTATCACATTAAAGCCTATATTGTTCATAATGCCTTATATATGTCGACCTAATAGAGGACAAGCTTTAATTCTTCTTCGAAGGGCGCGTTTCCATGAAGCTCAATATACGTTTTTATCAATTGTAGTTTGTTTAGCTTAGGGCAAGAAATGAATTTCTTTGCACTTTTGAGCTTTCATGGAGAATCACATGTTAATAAAATTCACAGCTATATAATAAAACATGTTTTCCAAAAATATAATCTCAAAAACATCCGCTAGTTGGGCGACCGTGATTATAAACAATATGCTAAGTCCCGCCAAAGCTGGTGCCCACAGACACAGCCGTTAGTGAGACTTCAACGAAATATATTGCTTTGACAATATACGTATATTTGTTGTACAGAGCGTACCGCTTTCGGACCCTGCTAAATAATATACATTTTTCCTTGATATCAGTTGATTCATAAATGTCTCAACACGTCAGCCTCTCCACAATATGTTAGCCCGAACTTTGTATGCAGTTTCAGAGATTGTTTCTTTTTGGGGCGTACGTCTGTGAGACGACAAAGTTTTGTCTCTAAGCTCACATATTATTATCGGTTTCTAATCAGGGTGATACATACCGCGAAGAAAAGGTTATTGCCGTGCAATGACGCCCGCTAACTTCATTCACCCCGAGAGCACTGCATTCCGCATCAAATCTTGCTGCACTGAAAGCGCAATTATACCCAGAGAGGCTGTTCTGAGGACCAAGTGCTCTAACGCCCATTTGATTTGTATCTTGGTTCCATTTTGATTTGAACTAATACGCCTAACAGAATCATGACGCAGATACTCCCCCATCTAGGATTAGCATTTGCTATGAACGTCCACCTGTTTTACGAGCTGCTTGCATATTCCATTGTCGATATAAGGATTGGCTACCGGCACCAAGGATTCGTTTTCTGTTCTGTAATGGCCTGCCATTGAACATGTGTTAAGCTACATAAATTCCAATTTAGAGAATGTCCATAACACTTACTGGTGACTGAGGTTATATACACACACGCAGAGCAAGTTGTAGGGCATTCGTGCGAGCCGTAAAGACAGTATTAGTATTATGTGCAATTTATCTCCCGTGGAAGTTAATGACAAAATGAAAAATTACTTCCGGGACTGAGATATTGTGTTTGACGTAGGTGATTGAAGAAACCATCAAAGTTTGAAAAGATTTGTTCTGAATCTCTGTAATTCAAACGGATGCATTTACTGCAGTAACCCCACCAATAGACTTGATTTTTTTTCGGCCTTACACGGGCTTTAAGGCAGCACTGGCCATATTTACAATAGACTTGATTTTTTTCAGCCTTACACAGGCTTTAGGGCAGCGCTGGCAGTATTTACAACAGCAACGCTATTTTAGCACTTGAGTCAAACTGAAGCGATTGCCCCGACGTCAAGGCAGCATGGGTAATAAGGTGTCCATAACCATGTAGAATGATTGCGTATTCCTGTAATGACAATAATGATCATATTATTATGATAATTATTGATAATAATAAATAATAATAAAGACTTATTTAATATGGTTGACGAATTCTTTGCATGGAATCCTCCTTGTGACCCCTTACAATGTGCCTATGCATATTCATATTCACAGTGCATTGTTTAACACACTCTCACACACAGACATAGGTGATATGTATGTATGTATGTATGTATGTATGTATGTATGTATGTATGTATGTATGTATGTATGTATGTATGTATGTATGTATGTATGTATGTATGTATGTATGTATGTATGTATGTATGTATGTATGTATGTATGTATGTATGTATGTATGTATGCATATATATAGTCTCATATACATAATAAACAGCTCAGTTGTTTCAGTCATTCCTTTTTCAGTGGCCTTATAAAGTCACAGAAATGATCCGGATTGACAAAGGCTGATAAATGCTGATATTGGTTTGAATTTTATTTGTTTAGGCATGTTATTAAAACTAACTTAATGGCTGTTTAGCAACTGACTAGGCTGTGATCTGTGCCCTTTATGTATCTGTTCCATTGCCATTTCGTCATTAAAAAGCATACGTAAGTTCAAAGTACTTTCTCAAAATACATATCAGTATTACATATATCTATCCTAATGGCTGAAACAGACATTATAGGAAACCCATTATTATCAATTGTGAGTTTATTTAATTTTTATCGCACTGGCTGAGTATTTTGTCTTGGTATAATCTATTTAACTTATTTTGCTATCGCCGCATTTTACTGTTTCTTAAAACTGATGTCAACGTAGGAACATGTGTGTCATATACAATATTTATTTTGTATTACACTGGTTGATTCTGACGAAAACACCCCATGATTTGCAACATATATAGATGTATTTCCTTTATGTGGATTTAGAAAAAGAAAACAAAGTTACGAGCAGAAGATATTGTGACTAATCTACACAATGTTTATACATTAGATGCTGATTTTATTTATTTTTATTAGTGTTTTAACAAATGGTTATTGAGGTACTATTTTGCAATAAATTTTGTTATTATTTATTGCTGGTGAAGTTTCTAAGTTTGGTAAAATCAAGAGCTAACAAAAATAGTCTTTTAATTTGAGCAATCAAAACTAATATTTTGTCCTATATATTGGATTAAGTTATTCAGAATAACAAAGGTCCTTCTTATAACCGTCTTTGAAAATGGTAAATGCTTCTTATTTTCATCATGGCATAAAATTAGAAATCAATGTTTCCTCGATACGTAGCAATGATACGTAAAACTACGTCAACCATATATGAAATAGAATATGAGAACCATATATTAAAGACATATTATAATTGTAAACCAATTACCCATACAAAATAACAAAATGATAATATTTCCAGATGTGTTTGCATGCATACATGATTGCAGCACTGAACAATAGGGAATCATTCTTTAAAGCATCCAGTATTACACTTATATATTGATCTAAACTGTACATAATTTATGTCATTGAGTAAGCTAAGCTTGTGCAGCATCAGTACCAATAGTATTATGCTCAAAATATCATTGCTTGGTCTCTATCAAATTCTGTTGTGTTTTGCTGTTAGCTCAATAATCTCTGTTACATTGATCGTTTTATATCTTGTGTCAAATATCAGTTAGCAATATTGTTGTGAAGATAAAGGATACGTTATCCCATCATTAACAAAGCCTGTCGATGTAGCAAAGGCTTCATAGATTTAAATCTAAATTTTAATACCGTGTATTAAGAAAAGAGCTCTATAGGTTCTTGTAACATGTACATATATGCAAAGCATTGATGAATAGTTCTAACACATGATTGTTACAAAAGATAACGACGAAGACGGAGGCAGTAATATTGTATTTATGTGAATGTGAATATGTAAATTTTGATGTTAAGGAAGTGTGTGTGTTTATGATTTGGAATTTTAACTTAGCTTTAAAAATTTCTTTTCTGTTATATCGCTACGATGCCTGCAGTATAGCAGATTATAGTGATGTCTAAGCGTCTATCACTGGAACATCACGCTGCTGACACGAGGCATGATGTCCCACCCAATAACAATATCTTAACACCAGACCGACCAGTCCTAACACTAATCTCTTAATGCTGAGAGCTAAGCGAGGCAGCTGTTAGCACCACTTTCATGCAAATTGGTATGACTCGGCCGGTTTTTGAATGCACAAACCCCCGCATCTGAGGCGAACTAGTCTAGCTACTAGGCCACCGAGATTCAAGCGTATAAAATGTATTTACAATACATAAGCGATATACTGGATTTAATGCATAGAGAGCATTTGCTTGGATCAAATGAATAACGGATATATTTAAATTACTTGAGTTGTTCATTTACGAAAACAATATATCCGTTATTTATTCGACCCAGGGAATATATTTTAATTTCTGCTAAATAGTGATAATTATTTTTATTAGAAAATCCAATAATTTACAAACTAGCATAAAACACAATTGGGATAATTGCTCGCTGTTTTGTGCCTTAATGTTATAAACAGGAACCATGCAAATCTATGCCAATCTTACCTATAACAATATATGGACATATCAAATGATGATTTTCTTTTCAATTAAGGAGTGAAATGTGTGAGTTCCTTAATTGTTCAGAGAACTCATTACTAATTTAGCTGCTTTCGTCTAGATAATTTGATGCTTAGTGCGTGGGGATTTATATACATGTATTAACTTTGAAATTTGGACAAAAATATCGCTCCCAAACATGCCACTCAGCACTTTATCAGAGTCCAATTTTCTGGAATATAAATAAACATTCCATACTGTATATATTACTGCCGTTAGTTTTCCATCAGCATTAGTCAGAGAGGGATTATGTCAGACATAAGTGAAGATAGTTTAAATGACTAAGGATATATTAATTATCTTTAAAGATAATGTTCTTACGCGTTTTAGTCTAATTTCCTAAGTAACTTGTGTACATTGAAGGTTAATGCTAGTTCCTGGAAAATCCTATCTTGTAAAAGATTTAACTTCAGGAATCCTCAGATTTTATTCAATTCCGTTTAAGTCTACCTTATCCTAAAATAAGCCAGGCAGAATCAACCCTTTAGTTTGCCTTAAACAAACATTCGAAGTAGTGTATATTTGAAAGGTTGATGTAGTTCTAATGTTTTCATTGGTTCACGAGAACATTGCAAAGAAACATCACTCCATGACCCAAACACACAAAAGAATATTAAGCATACGAAACACGCCTGGAGAGCCAAATATAGGGCTCTGAATAATTACTTCGTCGGGACCCCAATATACAGCTCTAATCAATTATGTTACGGGGTACCCAAATAAACGCCTCTGATTAAGTATTTCTGGGGGACCCATATATATTGCTTTGTGTGTTATTATTGCATTATTTTTTATTGGAAGTTTGGAATCTTTCTGTGCGTCTAATGCCTTTATATGTTCAAGACTTTTAATTGATAATTTAGGCATCAATGATGGGAAAATATCTCAATATTCTGTCGGCATATAAATGATGTTATCAACACTGAACCGATATGACTGCACTCTGCGTTTCTCTCTAGCTTATTTTATTTGTTTTCAATCTGATTTAGGAAACATTGATCTTTTCATCATGTTAGTATATATTTGATCTTTTGTCGGACGATTTTTTTTTGTCTATTCATAAACATGAATACCAGATTTTGAATGATTGTCTTGCATATTTTATTTGGATACAGATGCCTTACATCGGACCAATGTAATTCAGATCAAGAACTAATCAGAAACACCACAATATTCTGCATTATTGACATCAGATTCCATGGGCGTTATAGGTTTGTAAGAAAGATTGTTAATTTACAATGAGCGATTAAATGCCAGTAAATGATTTAAGTTTTGTCTATGTTGTAATTATGTGGTTATTATTACTGGATAGATACTAAATTAGCATTTTTATGTACCAGAAAATTATTTCTTGTCATGGTGTCCGATGCAAGACTAGAATATACAGAGAACGCATCATAAACTGAACACGAAACTTCATGGATTCTAAAATACGGCTGGATTCATGGAAACAATAATACCTACCATGAGTACCAAAATTAATTGAAAACCTGACAGTTATACATTAAGTGTTTCATCCAGTAGATAATATAAAAGGCCATGAAAAAATCAAAGAAATGATATAGAATATTATTCAGACATGCAATATCAAAATTGATTTATTCTGTTTGTTGTTTATTACATTAGTAACACATATATGTTTCGTTTTCAAATACTGTAGTCTCTGAACTATTTTATCTGTTTATTTCTAAACGATGAATATCAAATTGGCTACTAATGACGACAGTTCTCAAACCTTCGTATTTCTTCTTTCGCCAGATAACATCTATGCGCATATATACAAAGTTATGCCACTCACAATAAATATAGAATATAGTAATAATGTTGCACTTTTTGATGCATCTTCGCAAGCAACCTTTGTGCAAGACGAATTCTTTGGGGCAATACATTTTAAAATGTCAAAGTCTTTTAATGTGACATGGGACTTCAATAGATCGATCAAATACATGGGATAACTCTAAATATCTCCCTCCGTTCCTGAATAAAGAATAACCTTTGAGTAGACTATCAAACTCTTAAATTAAACATTTAAAAGGGTCGTGTAAAATTTTCCTCTCCATACTGAATTAGTATTTCATGAATAATTCCCTACTACTGGAGCTCGTATTATAAGTAAGGGCTAAACACGGTCATTTGAAGGGATTCATTCCCTAAGAACGCGTCAGCGTGTAAAATATTTGTCGCAAGTCATTTCTGAAAACAAAAATAATCTTTTATAGACGACATCGCCCGTAACTAAGCTTTATACAAATATCGCAATATAATTTCCACATAAAAAATTATTAAAATATAATTAGTTTCCAGTTTGTTGTGCTACTTCTCTGATTTAGATAGAAAGAATATTGTAACATTTCAATTTACTCTTAAGATTTAGATTGAGAAATATATTTGTAATGGACACATATTACAAAAAAATGTAGATTGTTTGCTGCAAAAAATTATATGTCTGTAAACCAATTGTTTTTAAAAAACATCATAAATTGGGTACAGCTTTCAACAATATCCAGTTTCTTTGATGTTTGCTTGACGGGCTAAATGAAGATACTCCCACGGGATATGTAGTTGTAATTATATAAACTGCCTTTGCTTGTTTTATTTCCTTGTCTTTAGTTTCTGCGCAATGGGTTTGGTCAATAAAATTTGCTTTATTTCAAAGAATAAGTAATCATGATAAAATGGATAGTTCGTGTAATATTCAGTTATCATGCACATCTGGTAATTAGCGATTGCGATAATTTATATTAACTAGGCCACAATTTAGTTTAGCATGAATGATACGATCTTCGCATTTTTTCTCACATCATTCTAAACAATGTCTAACAATTAATCGATGGACTCAAATATGGGTTGTTTGTTGATATCCTTCGGTCTGTGTAAAACGTTGGTTATGCAATAGCTTATGATAATGATTTGCAGTATTTATTCTGGTGGCTACCAAATTTAAGTTCGGAACGACAGGGATTGCCGTAGGTGTATTATGTATTGGCTCGTTCAAAGTAACACAAAGAAAAAGTGAAGACAATAAGCTTTGTAAATTCCAACAAAAATAAATTGTTTCCCTAGAACAACTGAAGAAAAGGTAAATATATGAAACGAGACTTATGATTTAAGAAGGAGATCCAAACATTTGTTCTAAAGTTATGAGAACACACACATCCTGTGAAGATTTCGAACTTGACACAGTCTGAACTTCAGTTCCGGTCCAAAATGGCGGATGATGACGTCAGACGAAGGCTAACACAAAAATCTCAACATTTTCACAGTGAAGCACAATTTGTATTTTTCCGTTCCAATTTAGAAGAATTTCAGAAAGTATCTTTGCCCAAACCAGTAGTGGTGTTCTCCAAGGAATATAATTATTTAGAAAGTAGACGAAGTACAATTATCTCCACTAACAAAATACATGTAGTTCTACGTAGACATACGAGCAGACAACTTCTTCCAGCACAAAAATACATTTTTAATGTAATAGAAGCTATGTGACCCTCTAAGATATTGAAAACGGTGACCGAACTGCACTTACGCTACGAGTGAACTTTCATTCAGATAACTAAGCAATTAAAACACTAATACGTCGTTTCATGTACACACGCACGAAGAACACGTGTAATTTTCTAATCCATCTGGACATAAGGAAAGCCTGAACAAGTATCATCCAATCATATGCAGAGCTACTTCTAAATGTTTACTTGCCACTAATTTACTATCATACAAAGCTCGTTCTTACATGAGTCACATTTACGAAATAAGTAAACATAATGTTTCTAACAAAAATATTAGACCCATGCTAGCATAATAATAATAATAATAATAATAATAATAATAATAATAATAATAATAATAATAATAATAATAATAAATTATGTAAAAATGAAATAAAACGATTTATACAGAATTCATTCCTTAACACATATAATTGAACAGCATGGTCGTAAAAGGTGTCACATGTGTGTTCTATGGCAGATAAAACCCTCGCTGGCGATTTATGTGTAGTTGTATCATTCACTCTTGGTCACGATGCATTCGGATATTGCGACGCCAGTAGCCATTGCTTCTTGGCAATTTGTCCCATCTGGTGATGCATATGTTAAGGTATTTTTCCGTTGCAGTTTAAGGCACCTTTTGGGATCCTGCTGCTCTCGTCATTTTTGAAACGTTGCTATTAAGCGATTCTCACATCTTGCATGTGACCGAGAAAATAAAAACCGTCTTAAAGTGCAATGATGATCTTGTGCCGCCTCACACCGCCATGAAATACCAATAATGAGACGCAAACATTGGAGACAGAAGCGGGCGAATTTCTTTTTGTAGGAGCTGTAGGTAGTTCATGTTTTTCTACCACACAACAATAAAGAGAGCTAATGTCTTATAAAGCAACATCTTGGTGTTGATTACAGAATTTTTACTATCCCAAACAGGGGCTCGGGGTGGCCGAGTGGTCCAGAGCGCTGACCTTTACGGATCATTGCCATCTCACCTCTGTATGCGCGAGTTTGAGTCCAGGCTCGGCTAACGTGGGTACGTGAGAAAGCCTGCCAGTAGTTTCTCGTGGGTCGGTGGTTCTTCCCAGGGTTTTCCAGGGTTCTTCCTCCACCATTAATAAATTAATAACCTATCTTGTGCTAAAAATGGCGTTAAACCCTAAAACAACAACTTTCCCAAACACATTGTGTGTTTGACAAAGGTGGTCGTCTTTACAATGCTGTTGTTGATCTCTTTAGCAAGAGAAAGGTAACTAAATACATCCAGGTGAATGTTATCGATTGTGATATGCAACATTCTGTCCCATGATTACCGTTGTATTGATGCTGTGAGTGAGAACATCCAATCCATCATGCATGAGCGAAACAGTCATTGATGTTCTGAAGCCGGTCTTCTGCATGGGGAGCTTGTGCTGCCTTGTCTGTGAACATATATATTCTGATCTGGACGAGCATGGTTAATTATTGCCTCGCCGTTCAGTCTGGCAAAGTTGTACAACTTTCTGTCCACACTCATATTTAGGTTATTCCAGTCAGGGTGTTGTTTAAGAAAATTGGGAATAGTATCACAGAGAGTGAAGGTACCAGGACGCAGGTCCTTCACTCCCCACTTTATTTCGAATATAGATCTTTCAAACTGACGCAATAAAATGAACTGATAAGGAAAAAGTATTTGAGGCGACATTCGGACTTCTGTAGCTGAAACAGACCCGACCAGCAGACATTCTCCTTGTTGAGGTCTATGAAGGCAATTAAAAGTGCAATTCGCTGATAGCTTCCTCTTTTTTCCAGTTAGTGTAGATATAAGATCATATTCACTATTGACCTGCCTGCTTTGAAGCCACAGTACGCTTTTTGGGGAACTCGGATTGCTTTTTGTTAGTCTCCTCAAAATGACTTTGACAAAATCCTTGCCAAAAATGCTTTGAGTAAGATGCTTAAGCTGCAGGCCTTTATGTCACCTTTAATCTCGTACATTGTGATGATGCTATCCTGTCTCGTATCCTGTTGAAGGCTTTATGACTCAGTAGAACAGAAAGAGGTCGCAGGAATGTGGTTGATGATGAATTGCCTGTAAAAAGTTATACACACGTGAACAACCATCGACCAAAGTCATTTGTATTTAAAGTGTCAGACATTAACGGTGCGATGTTCCTATAATACTACGATTGTGACGGCCATACTTATTGTTAGCTTGGTTAATTTTGAATAAAATAACTATTTTCAAGTATATATACACGTTTCTTGCTGCAATCTACTGATCATATTGAAACAATCTTATACGTTTCTATTTCTGTACCGAATTTCTATTTTACCGTTTTTTTTTCTAATAGGAATTCTCATTGTAAATGTTCTCATAGTGTAGGAATAATGGTGTTAAAAGTGAAAATGCATTTTAAACATGGATTTCTGAGACCTTTGAAAAAGTATAAAATTGTTATATTTTACTGTCGTTTAAGTCGTGAGCTAGAAAGTATTAAACAGGCAAAGAACAAGTGATTCTAATTTCGTGGTCGATTTCTACCAAAAGACAGATCTTAGAGAGTTCTTCTTCAAAGCTTGTATCTTACATATGAAAGATATAAGACGATCCCTGGAAAATAAGAATAAACGCAAATATACTTCTGTGAAGTGGGAGGAAATCTCAATTGAGTCATTCGCTCAACAGCTGAGAAACTAGGCAACGTCAATTTAGAATAAGATCAATTGCTTGGACTGCTCTAATCATTTTAGGTTTCTATAGAGTTTTGGAAATGCACTTGTCATATTCTGAGGGTGTATAATTAGGCTGTGTGATATTGGAGCTAAACATTGGATTCTAAGTAAGCGACCACATGCAGTTAATAATCGATTTGCTTGATCTCTTCAAAACCCTGTATGTGATGTTTATAAGATACATTTTGGCCACAACTTTGACCCTTTAATCAATCACTTCATAAAGAAATGACAGGTGGTTCAAGAAGGTCTAAATTGATTGATAGATTTGGAATTAGACTACCACACTATATTTGTGATATTTAAAAGCTGTCAAATTGTTTTTTAAGTCCAGTATCTGAACGTCGTAGATGTGATTTTTAATACAGATTATGAGGGCTGGTCTACACTGGGGACCAAAACTCATAATCACTATCCTTGTACATTACGCTCATAACCATTAGCCTTGTACATTACGTTCATAACCACTAGCCTTGTACATTACACTCATAATCACTAGCCTTGTACATTATACTCATAATCACTAGCCTTGTACATTACACTCATGATCACTAGTCTTGTACATTACACTCATGATCAATAGTCTTGTACAAAACACACATGATCACTAGTCTTGTACATTACACTCATGATCACTAGTCTTGTACATTACACTCATAATCACTAGCCTTGTACATTACACTCATAATCACTATCCTTGTACATTACACTCATGATCACTAGTCTTGTAAATGACGATTATTATCACTAGCCTTGTACATTACACTCATAATCACTAGCCTTGTACATTACACTCATGATCACTAGTCTTGTAAATGACGATCATAATCACTAGCCTTGTACATTACACTCATAATCACTAGCCTTGTACATTATACTCATAATCACTAGCCTTGTACATTACACTCATGATCACTAGTCTTGTACATTACACTCATGATCAATAGTCTTGTACAAAACACACATGATCACTAGTCTTGTACATTACACTCATGATCACTAGTCTTGTATATTACACTCATGATCACTAGTCTTGTAAATGACGATCATTATCACTAGCGTTGTACATTACACTCATAATCACTAGTCTTGTACATTACACACATAAACACTAGTCTTGTACATTACACTCATGATCTCTAGTCTTGTACATTACACTCATGATCACTAGCCTTGTACATTACACTCATAATCACTATCCTTGTACATTACACTCATGATCACTAGTCTTGTAAATGACGATCATAATTACTAGCCTTATACATTACACTCATGATCACTAGTCTTGTACATTACACTCATGATCACTAGTCTTGTAAATGACGATCATTATCACTAGCCTTGTACATTACACTCATAATCACTAGCCTTGTACATTGCACTCATGATCACTAGTCTTGTAAATGACGATCATAATCACTAGCCTTGTACATTACACTCATAATCACTAGCCTTGTACATTACACTCATGATTACTAGTTTTGTAAATGACGATCATAATCACTAGCCTTCTACATTACACTCATGATCACTAGTCTTGAAAATTACGCTCATAATCACTAGCCTTGTAAATTACACTCATGATCTCTAGTCTTGTACATTACGTTATTAAAGAATTTCACCTAAATTGTCATTGCATAAAAATTATGTATACTTCGGACATTGTATCTTTCACTTTGTTTGCTTATGTAGCATAACTGTTTTGTTATATAAGTACTTATGCGTGCGGTATCAGTTCAATTTGGGATCCAAACGAAACGGTAATACATTTTCCAAACAATTAACAGCGATCCGCGTACTGCATTCTAGCATGATAGTTTATGTTACAAGCAAATAACTCAGTATCCAAATCAATACCACACGAGAAGACTATGACCGCCTTAAGTTGTTCTGTAGACAATATGCACCCTAATCTGATATAGCGTGTAACATGGATAAGTTTGAATAACGGATGATTAATTTCTAGAAACTCTATTAAATTGACCTGCATTTTCATCTGGATCAAAAACCGACTGACTGACCAGACATCTGTCGTTTACCCTTGGGAATCATTGATCTGAAAATGAATGTAACATTTGATCCATTTTTGATTGTAAATATTATCCAAAGGAAATATACATGGCTCTATATTTATGAAAATAATAAAATAAGTGTTCATTAAACTAAGTTAAAATCTAACTTTTAATGAAAAAGTCTCCAATATATTTACTTAATTTGAATGTCATATATTGCCCTTAATTCTGTTGTTCTAATCGTGCGGGAAAATAACATCATTTTACTCAAGGTGTATTAAATAAAACAACAATGAATAATTAGTGATTACAAAGTTAAAATAATAAGCAAAGGTTAATGCCGCATCTTTCTATTCAAAACTGACGCTATAATGAACAAGATTCCGCTTTACAAAATACTGCGTTTTCGACTTTTAAGTAACATTTATAAAATTAACGTATTGTTATGCTGATCTATAACATGTATGTTCCCCATATAACTTATATGTTCTATAAATGGTAAGATCAGAGACGGATATCACAGTGTTAGCATACACACGTTTACAATCTATTAACTTTCACCCTTAATGAGATGTTTGTGCTAGTAATCCTTAACGAATATTGAAAATGGTACTTTTCTGTCAGATTATTGAAATATGTGTACTCAAATGTATTTGGACAAACGTGATTAATATACTTAAATTATATCAACTGTAACACACAACAGATTCCACACCAGCGCAAAAGATTAGTGAAAATTGATTTTACTCCTTTCGCCTTCCTTCTATATCAAATAATAGGCAGTTGCGACTTTGATCAGAAATAAACATATTTAAGCTAATATATACTGTGTTCAAAATTAATTCAAATTTGTTTTAACAGTACTGGAACAAGAAACATTTGAGCAATTGTCCAATAAAATACAGATCGACAGAGAAGATACATTAAACCCAAGATACCAGACACTTTTCAATTTACAATATAAATCGGTAAGCAAATGAATACAAAACAATGACGACAGCAAAAGCACAAACGTCATGCTCAATTACAAATTAAATATCTTAAGAATCGACAGAAAACACACAAAACACGATAGTAATTATGCACTTTCCTAACGGGATGGGTGGATGAGATTGTCACTTCAACAGAATATTTATATCCTGATAATGGCTATAATGGAATCGATTCTTCTGAGATTTACCAAATGTCAATTATGTTTTGCATGGGTATATTTCATTGAAACAGATATGTTGTTTGGCCCCTGAACCGAATTGTAGAAAGCACGCAAACTGTCGTGAAGGGTTACATTATTGTCAAACTACTTTCCATTATTGTTTATAAACACCAGGATGAAAAAGTGGATTTGTGTCAATTCAGTATTCATTGAAAACTTGGTTTTCATGCATAATTGTAAAGACTAAATATTGATTTCGGCAGGAATAATTCATTTGTACCTTCAAAGACACGTGTATATATCGTTAACTTAAGAGACTCTTTTTCTCGTAATATATTATTCAGAAGATATAATTAAGCCATTATAATAAATAATTACTGTATACACATTGTTTGCATGCTGGAAATACTAGCGTATTCAGAATATATTAGCAAGTACAGCAATATCCAGTATTTATCAGAAACTAATGTAATGACGATCGGTGGTCAACAAAATCTGTTTAATCCGAAAGGTCTTTCTTTCTATAAATTGATCCGTTTTGACTAGAAGAAAAATGTGTGCAGGGAATATTTTTTACTTCAAATTGCCCATATAAAATATGCTTAGCCATTGAAATGGTAATTGTGTTATACAAGTACAGGTAAGCACTAAAATCTGTGTGACCTGCACTCGTATAATAATAATAATAATAATAATAATAATAATAATAATAATAATAATAATAATAATAATAATAATAATAATAATAATAATAATAATAATAATAATAATAATAATAATAATAATAAGTGTATAAACTAATATGATACGATCTCGAAACCAGGCAATTCTACGACTAACACACTGATCCATTCTTCATGTATACATTTTGAAACATAAATGCCAAAACTAAACGGTATACGTTTTGTTATTGATTCTCTATATACAATTATCAAAAAAAGGATTTGATTTGCATTACAATGAAAGCAAGATGGTAAATAAACATTTATCAAATTATCATAAGTGGAACATTTTACAGTTAATAATCTAAGCTCATCTTATCTGCCAAAAATGACATTGATTCAACATATATTATATTTTGTAAACCTATATATACATTTATTTACTATTATAGGAAAGGTTTAATTGCCAAACACAGCAAGCGAACACTGAGGAAAGTTTAAGCAGTTTAGATACACGACTAGTATAGGCAACGGAGTGTACCAGATCACCTTTCTATTTTATGTACAGATCACCTTTTTATTTTATGTCCAATCACCTTTCTATTTTATGTCCAGTCACCTTTCTATTTTAAGTCCAGTCACTTTTTTATTTTATGTCCAGTCACCTTTCTATTTTATGTCCAGTCACCTTTCTATTTTATGTCCAGTCTGCAGTTGCACATATCGGTGTGTTTACGTTTAATTTGAGAGGAGTTATTTATGTATTGGAATTACAAAGTAACTCTGGACTAAAACATGTTGTGATTATTGCAAATTCATTGGAAAATATTCTGAGCAATGCCATTGTGATAAACCAAGACTAATGGTTCAATACTATTAATATATCGGGGCATAAAATTCCTTAAGAACACAGAGTATTTTAAATTTCTTTTCGAACACTTTGGATTAATTTGGATTTATAATATTTATAATATTATCGGTTTTTCTCAGATTTACACTTTATAAATTGACACTTAAATTACATGTATGTTTTACTTCTTTTTGTTACTTAGTTTAGGACTAGACAGATGAAACAAAACTTGAGGTTCGTCTGGGATACAAGTGTTTAAAATATTTGAGAGAACTAGATTGTTTTTTAACGTTATAATTAACTTTGCTTCGAAATTGGCGTAGTCCGTGAGAAATGTTTAGCAATGCCAACAACATTTCATATCATTTAAAGTGGAGAATTTTGTGTCAAAACCTATCCAGGGAGGGATAGAATATTTTAAGAAGGATGAATTGCAAGAAAAATAAACCTATCATTATGTCTGTCACGTTAGAGAATATTTATTAACAGAAGGAATAAATATATTTTGGTGCATTATTCGTGGAAAATAATGACTTCGATAAAACTAATTTGCATATTATTATTGCATATTATTAGTAGGGCTCAACATGAAGTGAATATAAATTAGTACAGTTAAGAATCAGCTGGAAATAGAGTTACGAAAGATTCAACATCAATAAGACCTAATGGAACTGCAGGTCCAATGCACAAATGCGGAAAAAAGAAATGTAAATGAAGATGCAAACGTAGACTGTTCTGATGTTGATATCACCAGAATTATTACATCAGTACCCCGTTTTAAAGAAAAAGTAGATAAATATTTTCTCTAGTTTAAAAACGATGCTAAAATTTTGTAATGGTGGAGAGATTGGACATTTATAATGAAAGAGTTTATCATTTGGGGAAACTATTGATGTCTAAATTTCGCTATTGGTAAAAAACGTGTTACGTGTGATGTGGTTATGCAGTGGTATCATCAATGGTTATGTGTTGGTCCTTTAGGCATATCGACAGAGGTTTTTGATATTCCACAGGAGAAACTGAATAAACCCATGTCGAATTTGCAAGTGAGACAGAACAACAATTTTATTGTTGATGCAAAGCCATGAAGATTAATAGTGATTATGAACACCTGCAACAAATTATATTATTTAAAGAGTTCAATAATTGCATCCACAATGATGTCAAAAATACCTTGATCAACAATTGTTAGAAACGTTAGTAAATAGTGCTCGAACAGCTTAACATCCTTCCTTGATCTCGCACGCTTTCATTTTAAATTAGCATCTATATTTTGTCTTTATTTTGTATATGCCTTTAAAAAAAACTTATTAAGAGTCGGAAGCGCACAGGTTAGTTACATACTAGTTGTGCACTGTTCGCCGTCTGTTTATATATATATATATATATATATATATATATATATATATATATATATATATATATATATATATATATATATATATATATATATATATATATATATATATATATATATATTGAGGATAAGGTTAGATACATAACTGTACATTCTATTTTAAGATAATAAATAAATTGTTGATTAGTTTTAAACTAAGCCTAATAATGAATGGTTTAATATTCTAATTGGAAGGTTGAGTAACGTGGGGATGTATATTGAAATATGTAATGTGGAGATGACTTATGAAATACACCTCTTTGGTATGAATTTTGAGTAATATTACTGAATGAAGATGTATATAAAATGATCAATGAACAAAAATAATTATTTATAATTCTTACTTTTCGTCTGGTACAATATTCAGTATGCATATCTATTTACTGTTATGGTTAGATTTTTTTTGAAAGTAGTCTTTTATGTAAATTGCTTATCGGAATTACAAAGTGCTCATATGTGTGTCTGGACTAAAATAACATTTCGAGAGTATTGAGAATGTACGAGAGATCATTGTGGACAATGACATTATGATAAATCATGACTGTAGGCACTTCAGCACATTCAAGACTGTTGAAATGACAGAATGTTAAGGACCTTACGTTTATTCGGAATAATATATTGTTAAATTTTTATGACGAAGTTTGCAAATAGATCGGGATTAGTTTAGTATAGCATGGCGTGAGTATATGCATTTCACGGTTGGAACGGAGTTACTGATCGTAGGGCTTAAAATTTCCTCCAATAGTTCCAACGCGCATGCCCACACAAAATTTCCAGTTCCGGATAGTTCAGAATCTTAGCTGTACTACAGATCATTATGGTTAAACCAATGAATAAATTATATTTATCTAATATCTTTTGTTCATACTAAGAGAATAATTATAGACATAACATCAAATAATTGGGTAGCAATGGAAAGATAGTAAAGTTTTGAAATGGGCAAATAACATTTTTTTTTGAAAGCTGGGAATAGCGCAAGTTAATGAAAAAAAAATTAAAGATAAAAGAGACACCCCTCCAAAAAAAAACAATTGATCAAATATTGATAGAATTTCTTTTTTAAGGGAGTGATATATCGATCTTGACTGCGGAATATGAAAGGTCTGTCACATTTTCTTGATCTACATCTGCTATCTTTATTGATTGAACTATTCGGAAGTGAGTTGCATTGAGACACCCTCTGGTGTTTTCAGGGTGAGATCATAACAATGAAATGGTCTATTTCAGAGTGAATAGTCTGGAGAAACCTAGAGATTCTGGAACACAGCAATGCTTCCTGGTGACAGTTTTGTTTTTGTTAGTTCTTTAAGCATATTCTGGCTAACAGACCTAGGTCTAATAAAATTAACAGCTGCTTGAAACATATTAGCGAAATTTTGTTAATGATACATGATTATAAGAAAATGAGCTTCAATTGTGTGCTATAACGTTTACCAGCAACAGCATCTAGTTTGTTCTTTATAAATGGAACGAATTTGTGGCATTATTCTAAAAATAATTTGAATATGACTTCCATTGCAATGTGCGGTGCAAAGATGGCTTGCTGCCTCATGATATACAGATTCGAAACAAAGGAATGTATCAGCATGCACTAACTGGCCTTTTGTTCTTTAACGTGTTCTAGAATATTGGTCTAAAATATTCGTAATCTTTGTTCCTCATAATGAGACGATAAAGTTATGCGGATGTTTACGATATTTGCAAAATTTCGTCTTTTCGTGACCGCTCTTCACTGTGGAATTTCTGCTGCATGTTTTGGTTGTTGAAAGTTTGCTTTACTGAGGTTGTGGAAAATATCCTTTAGGCTCTGACCGTTCGTTATCAGGAGAATATTGCTTGTCATCTTCTGTATCAGATAAATTCATTAATTTCAATATTGTTTTCATGTAATCATAAGCTAATCAATTTCCTATATAGAATCTTCTTTGGCCGACTCTTCAACTGTTTTCTTTCGTTTCCTTATTGTCCACGCCATGCTCTTATTCTTGTATTCCATTCAGTTTTTTGGCATGATGTTTTATCACTTATAGTGGTTTCCAGTGTTTTATATTGAGTTTGCTTGTTGAAATTCTTACCGTCGTCTCTATTTTCCTTTTAAGGGGAATTGATTCTTTGTCGTTTACAAACTTTTCCACGTTATCATAATCTACAAAATCATCTTGCCACTGATGGCTCTTATATTAGCACTGAAAAATAAGAACTTTTTGTAATATCATCTACTATTTTTTATAGAGCCATTGATGCCATTATGCCCCTAGGCAACCCTAAATGTTATCTAAGGACATGAGTCCTAAAATTAAGACAAAATATTAAGTTGACACGTGATCCTCACAACTCTAAATTGATTTAGACGATTTTGTCTGAGAAATGTCATCTAGCGCAAAAAGTGAAAGCAGCTTAGACCACGGTTCGTTATCGCTGCAGAAATACAAAAAAAAAAAAAACAAACTAAAAAAAACCAAAAAACAAAGCATCGTGAATTTCGCGGGACTTGGATTCGAAATGAAATGAAGCAGCTATATATTTAAAAGACCATAGAGTATGCACTTGGGAAAGGTTTTGTCCTTGTGACATTATCTATCGATCCCTTAATCTGACAATAATTCATATGTTCATTGCCCACTATCTTATTCCCAAAACAAAAATGAAACATGCATATCGCCTTGGAGACAATATCCAAAGAAAGATTTTGTAGACGCATGCAGTCGAAAAATCATTTCCAGGTGTTAGAAAAAGAAGATAGAAGGCATTGCAGCTGCTTGAATATCCGGAGAAAGCATGTACATCAAAGCCGTTTCTCTTCAAAATATTCTGACGACCGAGAAAGAATTTTCAAAATATTATCTTATGCTCTTGATGTCAACATAATGTTCTGGTACAGCGTTGATATTGTCTGATAATGCGACCACATTGTTTATTACAGCGATCATCACGTCAGCACTGGCTGTGCTAAGGTAATATAGGCGCATAAACTTTGCTTGAAATTTTAAATCATTCTTGCGCCTGAATAATTGTTTCAGTGAAAGCCACTATAGATGTTACGTGTACAAAAAACCACCTATTTTCTCATCCGAAGGAAGAATACAATGAATGACCATCCGAGAATTGTAACCTCATTCGAATTTACGTGCTATCCCAGCTGGAAAATTGACTAATATGCTGCTACCAGAACTTTGTGAATATTGACCGCGTCTGCTCTGTTTATTGGAGTCGTTCAGTCTATCACCTTACTGTTGGTCATTTGTTAGGAAACATTTGATATCACTTCAGAACCAGTGATAAAATCCCTTGCTCCTCTCTATCATTGCATCTCAAATAACTCGCAGGCCTGAAAATAATAGCAAACCATCTGCTAGCCCATCGCATCAAATTTTAATTCTCGAAGTGTAATGCAATGTAATTGAGATGCCATTATGTAGTTCTTCCTGACACCCAAAAAAATTCCGCAAGAGAGTAGATGAAATTACTCAGAAATTTATTGTGAAATATACTTCTTATTTGTTGCTTAGGTATCAGGAGCAGGAGCCGTATTTTTTTTAATCTTTTGTTTCCCATATTAATATCGCCAGTCAGCAGTATTTGAGTCCCAATGATAGATATTGAAAGTGTTTGGACGAAAAGTGCGCGGACATGAGAAGGAGTAACATTCGCCCCAGGCAGAAGAAACTTCAGCATTCGACTATTTGTTAGTGCAAATATGTCTTGGAAGCACCTTCGTTGACTGGACACATGTCCAAGGTCATTATATTTCCCGTCGATATATTGAGCGGCCATGTCAATTTGTTGCTAAATAATAATCCTGAGTATTTATAATCCCCATAAAAAATATTGTCCATATATTTGACACGCCGTTGCCATCGCCTGACCGTGCCAAATGCTAAGGATATATAGTCTGCTACTAAAGAGGAGCTTCATAAATGGTGATTTTGAAGAGAAAGTTACGACACAGTATTTTTACATTATTGCCTCTATAATATAGTATGCTCGGCAGGCCGGGGAAAGGCGAATCTGCTCCACAGTATGCTGGTAAAATGATGGATTCACTTGTGACAAAGTTATTACTGCAAATCTGATATATATATATATATATATATATATATATATATATATATATATATATATATATATATATATATATATTTATATATATATAACACTTAGTAGCTATGATAAGGTAATGAAAGACTCTCATGTTGCTGATTAAAGCCATGATTGTGATAATGTCATAGTATTTGGAGACAAACAATTGACAGAGACAACATGAATCAAGTAAAGGAATAGCGTTCACTGCAAAGCAAAAATGATGCTGCAATCCGATATATTTGGCGCAGTCCTGCTAGGATATTTCAAACATTTTAGACGGAACATGGACTACTTTGATTTATTTTCTGTGTAACTGAGCTATTATCTGCACATAATAAAAAAGGACAAATAGATTAAGGACCAGGAAGTTATTGGTGATGTCTTGGCAAAGTTTCTGCTTCCGTTAAACACCAAGCAGAAAAAAGCATGATTTGATTTCAGAACAGCAACTGAAGGAGTTAGAAAAAACTTGATAGCTGAACCAGAAGTAGTTTTTGGGGAGAAGACAGATGCACAGAATGTACATGTTGAAAATTTTGCAGAAGAGGGACAGGCGAATAACTAATGTCTACATGGATCGGTGGTATTTCTGAGGACTATTACAATGATGTAGTGAAGAAGCTGCTGAAAACAATGCAGTGGCACCAAATATAAGTAAAATAAATGATGGCGACTTGCAAACAGTACGTAAGCACCGTTCCGACACAAACCCACTCTTGAGTGAACAAAGCTGGAACATAGAAAGCTAAGAGAGATGTTAGTAGAGTAATTCTAGTCAGCAAAAAATAAAAAGAAAGATATGGCCAGGGTTTCTGTACTAGGAGCCAATATAACATACTGGCAATAAACATTACAGCGGCCATTCCGAACTCCGAATTATTCATATTTGAGATAGCGGCATTTACTTGTTTCCTCTGAGTTTTTCTTGAAGTCAAATAATACTTTCAAGCGTCTGATGCCGAGCTTACCCATTTCCAATAATATAGATTTAACTTTGGCAGTCATTGGCTGGGGATTTTTGAGATGGTGCGTTCTCAACCTAATCACGAAACAGTCCAGGTCGTTAGCAACTATCCATCTGCAGCAAGCACAATAAAGACATATTTCTATCAGGGATGACCGCAGACGACGTTCTGCGTCAAAGAGGTTTTGATACAAGGATGCTATTAGCGCGACCTTAACAATAAATTAAACAAGGCACAGACGTCTCGCTGGCAACATCTTTACAGCTGATCCCGCATACCTTGCTGAAATCACTGAATAAATTCAATCAAGTGTTCGAACTGCATTGTATTCTCCAGAAAATCCTGGCTACAACATCGGCTTTACCATAAAATGAGCTGTCACGCACAGTCGCAATGAAATTTGGATGATGATACCTTTAAGTTCTATATTTTGATTTTTTTAGTGATATTCATACAATATTCTGCCGCGGTAACCACTCACCGTTTCTGCAGGCAGTTTATTCTCTCACTTATATGCATAGTACAGCTGGCGTAGTCGATTGATAATTTATTCCTTCCAAGTTATCTATCTGACTCCAAAGGGTAACGACTTCTATTTATCACGCACGGTACATAGATAACATACTGTCTCGATTTAGGAAAAAAAGACACTTTTCGCAAATGCGCGTGTGCAATAGTGTCAAGCTTCGTTAGCACTGTTATCTGAGAATTAAAATATAAGCATGTGTTTCAGCATGCCGCACAAACTTAAGATATTTCATGTCAAAAACACTTGTATACTGGTACAATCACTTATCTTAAATACTTGATGTCAGCATTTGAATAAGTTAGATTTATGTTTTGCTGGTATATAATGCATGTATATTCCGATGATATTTGTGTTCAAGGAAACAAGATATTTGGCCACCGCTGTGTCTGCAAGCGACAGAAAATGTATGGAAGCGTTTGATTTTTAAGCGTTTATTTGAAAATGTATTAAGCCAAAAGTAAGCTTTGACTGCCTTGTCACAAGGATACTGGACCATGGAATCGCTTGGAAAAACATATTGATGTCAATGAAAAATTGCTTTCTGGCCTTAAACAATATAAAAGGTAGACGCCACGGCAATGCAGCAGGACATTTACTAAAAGAACGCCCAAGAGATGAAAAAAAAAAACACAAAAACAATGTGATAGATGTATAATAGACTTAATAAAGTAAAATAGAGAGAATTTATAGACAAAATGACCCTAAAGAATTGCTAAACAAAATTAAATGTAATCTTGGTGTACGAATTATCAACCCTAAAATACCAAATGGAATAAACAAACTCCAGCAAATTAAGAAACGAAACTAGACAATTTTCCTAGGAAAAGAGGTGTTGCTAATGATGTTGCTGATATTAGATCATCACATTTAATCGACTGGAAATGATGTTCTATAGACAAAATAGTCTTCAAAAACTTGCTTAATGTTATTGACATCTTCAGTATGTGTGCAAGGAGTTCGCCACTAATATTGAGACAGGCCCTGATATTAGAGACGCGTTTGTGTGCTTGTTATTAAGATCAGCAGTGTTCTGGGTTACATCAATCCCTCAAGATTTATAATTATACGTTTGCAACGCGGCTTGAGGAAAACAGAATACAAAAACGTATTATGTAGTTAAAGACAGTTCATGCTAAAATATTTAATCGGAGGAATGAAGAATGTCACGGAAACTTTCACACAAATAACACTAATTCCATCTGGATGACCTGCAGTTGTTTATAGAGTGTTGCGACACTGTATTTAAATTACATGTGTATTAAAATGTAAATTTGTTCTAATTCTTTTTATTTTATTTTTGTTTCAAATATATTTCAATTTTATATCATTAAAGGGGACAAACACACAAAACTGAAATTCGCTCAAACTTCGTGTATAATTTAGTATCTATATAAGTTTCATTTTCTGAAAATTTGTACCTTTCTATTTTACTCGTTACGAAGAAATTTATAAAAAAACGATCATCTCTCCTTATCCGTTTTGAATAAACTAACGCACTTCCCTCCCACCTGAACAATTAGCGGATGTGACGTCATTTGAGACACCGTAGACGCTGGCATTGTTGATAATACAGTCAAGCATTCTATGAGTTGACTGTACTTGAATGTTTAAATTATGTCGACTGACAGTGATGACAGTGATGTGGATGACAATCCAGAAGTAGAATATTTCATTAACATCCAACCTTATATGTATGAACCGGAGACAAATTCGTGTGACAAAGATGTAAAGGAATCGTCAGTTTCTGACAATGACGATGATTTGGAGTATCGTCGGCCTGGTGTAGAAGAAGTACAGTTGCTCTAAAACGCAAATTGGTAAGTAATCTTAGGCTGAACAAATCTGCAAATATTATTTATAAACTACCTTTATTTTTAAATACCAAACTGAATAGCAGAACAAAATCTCGAGAGAGAGAGAGAGAGAGAGAGAGAGAGAGAGAGAGAGAGAGAGAGAGAGAGAGAGAGAGAGAGAGAGAGAGAGAGAGAGACAGAGAGAGAGAATTTTGTACCGATTACGATTTTTTCACAATTCTTTTTTTGTTGTTTCATTTATTCTTCTACTTTCTTTTCTTTTTTTAATTTTAAGTCAAAACAATTTAATATTACAGATAAGTGTTTTTCTTGCCAGTTTTTTTGGGTGGGGGCTGGAAATTGGTTTTCACTTTCTATAGCCTGGATTAATCCAACAATTATTATGGACTTGTACAAGTCATAATTGGATGAATGCTCGTCTAAGAAATTGACATTTAAAATATCAAACAGGCAACAGTTTTTCAAATGATTTTAGCCTTTCTTTTGCACACAGGTGCTTGCGTAGTAAATGTGTTCCAATGTTCAACCAAGAATGGAATATTTGTTACCAATCTCAGTGTCTCTTGGAATAGAAAATGTGTGTTTGTGTGTGTGTGTGTGTGAGAGAGAGAGAGACAGTAAAAATCGTGATTCACAGTGAAAATTCTGGATATTTGTGTTAACCTTCGTCTGACGTCATCATCTTCTATCTTTAAACGGAATTGAGATTCGGACTACTTCAATTTAAACTGTTTAGTAACAGGACTTATGATTTCACAATTTTAAGACGAATGTTTGGATTTTCTTCGTCAATCTTAATTTTTTAAATATTTTTTACCTTTCCATCGTGTTTTATCCACTTCATGTCTCCTCTGTAGCAAGAGAGGCTAACTTCCCAATGATCATACTGCAGTAATACATATTTACAATGCATTGGGATTAAAATTGTCTCTGCTCTGACGAGAAGCAAATACAGTAACACAATAGCAGCAGCTAATAATGCAGAAAGTGTCTCCACGAGGTTTCAAAGAGCCTTCAACTGAGCACCGAAGACACTGTTATATCGTCGCAAAACTATCATTGCTCTATATTACAGTGTATATTATGAAAAATTCTATGATAACATAGGCGAATTTAAAGGTATATTGGGCTTTATTGATTATCAAATAAAGTATTTCTGTTACTCCACTACAGCAGTAGTATATGACACGCCTCTTCGTGCCAAGAAGTGTGCCAAATTGATTCCTAGACCGAATTAGTTCTTGCTACAATAAGCATTACAGTTATTCGTGTCATTTTATTTGATCCTATATAACTTCACCTACAATTTTCCTCTTGCCGAACCACCTCCAAGGTTTCTATTACAATGTTAGCTCTGTCTCCGTTGATGTGGTTCATAATAAGATAAACAACAAGAATGATAAAATGCCAACATTCATGTATGAACTCATGTGTTTGAATTCTCTATGGTTATGTATTGGATCCAGAAATCTCTGTTTAAATTGAATGGCTAAAAAACATTTGTGTTTGCCGTAACTCATTTCACCTAGCATGCTGACTTCGTAACAGTTAGGCACAGGACACAATTATAATATTGTTGTTGTCGGGTTTAACGCCGTTTTCAGCACAAGATAGGCTATACATAGCGGCCAGTATTAATGGTGGAGGAAGAACCCTGGAAAACCCCGGGAATAACTACCGACAAACGAGAAACTACTGGCAGGCTTTCTCACTTAACCACGTTAGCCGAGTCTGGACTCAAACTCACGCAGACAGAGGTGAGATGGCAGTGATCCGTAACAGTCAGCGATTTAGACCACTCGGCCACTCGGGGCTCCTCAATTATAATATAAAAAGCAATGGCAAATATCTAAGTTAACATAGAATAAAATTTAGCACAAGACAACGACACAAAAGATTATCGAAGAAATAAAAAACACGACCAGAAACAGTGCTAGTAAGACATCGGGTCATGCCGTATCTACTATTTTAGAGACTTCAGGTCTAACATAAAAATAATCTCTAAATTTGTGGTCAGGCCTATTTGCATGTGTTTGTGTATGTGTGGTGTGTGTGTGTGCGTGTGTGTGTGTGATGGGGTAGGGGTGGGGTTAACTCTGCTGTCATAACTTTTATATGTGATAAAGGATGTAACGCTTGAACATTTTGCCATCATTGTCCATTGCATAAGCATGATAATCCGCCATCATATTGTGTAAACAAGAATATAGGCAACTATCAATGGACAAAAAGAGGTATAATAGAAGACTGTGCTCATCCCATGCATTTTTACAAGAACACAAGGATGCTTTGGTAAAATAATTACAGTGACAAAAGTCGATATATGATGTGAACTTATGGCAGACAAGCATGTCAGCGAGAACAAAGCATCGGTCATCATCTGCAATCACTGGTTGTACGGAGGAAAAAAACAACTCTCTTTGCTCTTGTATCAATGATATAAGTATATTTATCTATATATATATATATATATATATATATATATATATATATATATATATATATATATATATATATATATATATATATATACATATATATATATATATATATATATATATATATATATATATATATATATATATATATATACACACACACATATATATATATATATATATATATATATATATACATATATATATATATATATATATATACATATATACAGATATATACACATATATACATATATATATATATATATATATATATACATATATATATATATAATATATATATATATATATATATATATATATATATATATATATATATATATATATATATATATATATATATATATATATATATATATATATATATATATATATATATATGGTTGATGTACGGAGGAAAAAAACAACTCTCTTTATACTTCTTTAACAACTCTCTATATAAGCATGTTTCGTCACGTGGTGCCTTTAATATTGCAACTCAAATGCGAATGATATATAAAAATTAAACGATTTTCCATTAAGAACTAGCAACTTTATTTTACAATAACTGGCACGAAGATTTTGTGAATTTCTTGCTTTAGCAGTTACAAAAATGATTATATTCCTTTTCCGTGAAGAATGATCAATAGGTACCAAGGTCATATTTACATCCCTTTTTTACGTCGGCACTTTTGTAACGGACTGCTATTTCGTTTAACTACAATATTCCATGACTACCCAGAATTGTCGATATTTATGAGAGGCGTAAACAGAAATATAATTGCACTGAATATTATCGGAAGAGAAAGTACGTTATTCTAAGGGACTGAATATTAAATCACGCTTTTTTACGCACCTGCACATTGGTTAGTTACACCAATTTATTCTGATACAAATAAAGCTACCTTATTGTAGGATTTCAATTTCCAAGCCCAAATTACATTTGTTGAAATCTAATATTATACTCTTTATTCCATGACTTTGCCTTGTGCAATTTTCATTGCTGTGGAAAAGACACGAGCGTGCATCAATTATTAAGGTCTGAGTGTTAACAATTTGTCACGCAAGAGCTCGAGTTCATGGCCAATGATAAATAGATATTTTATTATTATAAAGCAAAATAAACATTTTAAATCATTATCCTACAAACATTTTGTCGGTCCTAATTTTATATTGCACATCGTGCTATGCAATTTTAATTTAATTGTTTGTTAGTTTTTTTAAATTGTTTTCTCTCAGTAACAGCTGTTGCAATGTAACATTGTATGCTGGACTTGACCTAGATCAAAACTGAGTTCATTTCTACTTGACCCAAATATTTTTTTTATTTTATTTATTTCTAGCAACTAATACATAGTAGAATTATTCTCTCTGTCTACGGCTTTAAAATCAGTATCATTATTAATAGAAGAAGTAAACATGTTTATCTGAGTCTAAGTTTTGGAATTCCCTGAATAAATTATGTATAATCCATATTATCGTTTTGTAGATATCAAAATCATTGTAGAAGTTTATATTCCATTAGTTAAATGCTTATTTTAGTAAATGATAATTTTGACTAGAGGTGAAGTATAAAACTATATATAGTGCAACTCAGTTGTGTTCAGTATTTCATTTTTGGGCTGGAAATTTTATTTCTTCAAATGATTGAAATCAAGTTATTATTTTCTATGGAAATACAAAAAAAATAAAATACAATTCTTGGATAGAGACATTCATTGGAATTTGTAGTGTATTCAAATCTGGAATTATATTTCTGTGATTCAACAACAGACTGTTGGCATATCAGCACAGTAGGAGCCATAACATACATGCTATTGCCTTCAGACTTTGCATTTTTTCTGGACTTTCATTGAATTTTATTCAGTATTTAAATTACTAGCTCTTGTGTCTCTAATCTTTCAATTATGTTAGGATTTTAATTCACAATACCGTAAGATTTTTGTTCTCTTTATCATTATGTTTTCTTTGGAGATAAATTATTTGTTAAGTTTTACAAAGATTATTGTCTTTCACATTTTTCTGTTTTCTATTTTAAGAGAATAGACTCGTATTAATCTTTTTATTAAATAAATAAACTATTGTTGTAACTATAATGTCAACATTTGTAACGGATCAAGCACTTCGCAACTGAGTCTTTGTTTATCATACAATATTTCTATAATTTATGACTATTTCGCTAACTCTTTCATTGCAGAAAGAGTCCGCAGATCTAATGAACATCATCACATAGGGTAGGATAAGCTTCCCATGACATTTTGGGTTCTTCCTCCACCAGACATACTGGCAGTCATGTGTAGCCTATCATGTGCTGATAAATGATGTTAACACAATAATAATAAGAATTTGTTTTATAACGAGACATTAATTTGATAAAAATAGATTACAGATGGATCAGTCATATTTAAGAAAGCATGTTACAATTTCTAGCAATTCTTGGTGTAATACTTTATTTAATTAAAATACAAAAGTCTATTTATTTCATGATATTATTAGCTAAACGAATGATGAAAAAAACAAAAAAAAAAACAAATGCATTCTCTCGGAGACACCAGTACATAGTCTTTTATTATCACATAACTTAATGGGAAAGTATCAAAATCCTCATTCACATGTTAATTTTGATTTGTTATGTGATTATATTAGAGTACGGAAGTTTGCTTTGTACATCCTTCCTTCAAATACGATTTGCAATCTTATTCTATTAAACAAGAGCTTAATTTCGAATCTATTTCGACATTTCGAATCAAATAGAAAACAAAAGTAAATTAAATTTTCTTTCTGAAAATTTATGCAGCATAGTTCCTTTAATAGGTGATTCAATTTTAAATTTGGTCGGTGTCAATTCTCCTCATATGATAATTAAAACTCTCCATGACGCACGTTCAGAGTCTCAAATGACAACGATAATAATCGATCCGTTCTAAAGAACTTACTCTAATCACCATGTTTATCTGGTATTCGATCAGCAACATTTCCTCGGGGGCTAATCTAATTTGTAAGTAAGATTTGTTTAATTGACACGGAAGGATTTGTTTCTTGACACTGATGTAGATTTGTTTCCCTTGTTTCAAATCAAAGTCAGAAGTGGTTTGATAATTGCAAGATTACCATTATCTCCGCAAGGACCCAGTCCCAAAGAAATTGTTCTGTTTACTGATTCCGTCACGAATCTAAAATTTATCATTTTAACAAAAGAGTTTTCTGATAAACTAAGAAAGTAATGGGATCAAAGTATTCAGAAAAAAGTAAATACTGTCCAAGGAATGTTATATAACAACATCCTTCTTGAATATGCCAACACGACATTTCCGGCATGGTACCAATAGATTTTCTTCTATGTCATTATTACGCATATTTCAGCCTAGGGTTGATCTTTCTTCTTTACAGGAGTGAACTAGAAGTGCATACGTTATCAGCAAATTTTTGCTTACAATATTAGAACACAAAAAAGTGTATATATTCAGCATCGATTTAATAATTGTCATTCAGGTATGGGAATCACTTTGTGCCAAACTAAATATCGTAACGATATTCAATAAGTTATTTAAATGTGTTAACAAATATCGAATATTAATATAAATATAATCCGTAACAATACATGTTTCGAGAACAGCTGTATTTTTGCAATATCGCTACAATTAGGCACGGTTGTATCGTATTATATATTATGCACACAATCAACTCTTGAGCCGATCTTCTAGTCTAAATAATACTAAAAGATACGATAAGTAAAGAATCACATTATTTTTGATCATTGTAAATTCAATTCCTAATATTATGCTTATTTTAAAAGTAAAATTTGAAGAAACATAACGTGAAAACTCAATATAGATTTATACTAACTTACAGACGAAAAATCACACGCACACATAATACACACAGACACACACATACACACTCAGACACTGGTTTATCGTTCCTAATATATTACTTTTTCTTTGGCTTTGAAATCTTTGTTTTGGATATAGATAACTACTGCCTTCTTAGGAAGAGAGAAAACATATTTTGGAGTGTAATTTACGTGAATTTACGGTAAATTAAAGCCATATTAAGGCATCTGTCCAGCACTATGTCCTTTAATTAAAGAGTGCTGGACGGATGTTCTTTAATTCCAGGATCACCCGGGTGACCTGGTGGTTAGAGCGCCCGCCTCGGATGCAAGAGGTTGAGGATTCGAACCACGGCCGAGTCATACATAAAATTTATAAACATGGTACTAAAAGTTACTTCGCTAGGCGCTCAGCATTAAGAGGTTAGTCTTAGGACTGGTCCGCCTGGTGTAAGGATAATGTGACTTGTTAGGGATATCATACTACATGTCTGCGGCATGATGCCCCGGTGAAAGACATCAACATAAACTACCACACTGAAGACATCGTATCAATATGACTCAAAAATTGTTAAAGCCACGTAAAAAATCCATATCACACACACGCACAAGCACACACAAACACATGCACACACCTCTTTAATTCGAAACAAATATCTGTTGTGGATAAGATGTAGGTATCTAGTATGCGAAGCCAAGCAGGAATAATGAGTCGAAGCAATGACATACATATTCCTGTTGTACACGAACAAACTCTTTTAGAAAGTAATATTTTATGCGAAAGTAAATAATTAATGTTTCAATCAGTGTTATTCAGTCAAGAGGCCATGTTTAAAAGCTTCCATGGATGTTCTATATGTTTGTGCCTAGCACAAAGAACTTGCAGTTTCTACTTTGTTATTCTTTTAATTGCTTCCAAAAGTCACCAGCTGTTATATGCATAGCCATGTAATGTACTATTGATTATATAATTAAAAACTATTTATCTTTACCGCTTTGTAACCTTGCCCCCTGACGGGTTCTCGATGTCATTTTTTATTTTGTTACTATGCGTGAAAGAGACATATACTTTAAAATATGCCACCTTGTTTACGACCAGACAGGAGGCGCGAAAACAAAACTAACAGCTCTTAATTGAAGAGAAATTTACGAATGGCTTGAATTTTTATGGCAATCGACCCGTAACTTTCTATCTTTATATAGAGAATTAAGATAAATAGTTACGATAGTATCGATCGGTTACGTCAGCGCCCAAGTGAGAACACATCTTACAACGACATTTATATAGATTACATCTTTCAGATAAACTGAACACAATATTTGCGTTTAGACTGACGTAAACATAGAAAGTGACAAAGTCGATATTATATTGCGTAGTAAGACACATTCGCTTGTTAGTGATGTTTTACCGAAAGCTTCGAAACTTTCAGAGCTGTGGGTCCCAAATGATCGTACGAGTTGCCAGGGAAAGCTCTACTCTATAGCAGCTGTGTTACATACATACATACATACATACATACATACATACATACATACATACATACATACATACATACATACATACATACATACATACATACATACATACATACATACATACATACATACATTCATACATACGTGTGTGCTTGTATGTGTGTCAGCCAATTTCTTGCTTCATTATATACATGATAATAAAGCAAATAATGCCAGACAGTTGCAGTAAGGATTGGATATCATGGTTCTATTGAATATATGTGCGGTTCTAAGCACATGAACATATGCACGGTTGTATTAAATATATACATTGTTCTTTTAAATATATGCATGGTTCCATTGAATGCATACATGATTCTATTGAATATATGCAAGTCTCTATTGAAAATATGCATGGTTCTATTGAACATATGCATGGTTCTATTGAATATATGCATGTCACTACAGAATATATATGCATCGGCATGATCTACATTTAAGTCCCAGGCAAGCATTAATAAATAATCGTTATATGATAAAACAATGTATCGGAACTCTTAGGGATATCTTATGCGTGATGGGTGCAATCACCGAGATTGTAATATGTCTCTAATGTTCTGTTCTTATATACCATTGAGTGTTAATGAGGAAATCAAATTATCCCAGGCTTTCTGGATTTTTCCTGTACATCAGGGTCACTAAGATCGCCATTTATTGAGGTTGGTACTTGACTGTAACAAAGATAAACATATTATTTAATCGTGTTAATCCTATTTGTACTTTAAATAATTTCGGACGAGGATTAAATATGATGAAAATCACTGTATGATTTTTAATAATTTGTGAGGAAGAATAAATATGAGGAATCTTTCTGCTACGCAGTCTGATGAGTGCAGATGCTTATTGTGTGTAACATTTAAATGAATGGCTGATTCTTGCATGGACTGAATAAAGTCAGCATAACGACTTTTTTATGAAAAAACAAAAATTAGTAATGAGTAAAACAACGCGTCTAATTAATGGAATCATGAGAAATTTCAATGTTTACAAGGGGAAGGACTTGTTCAACAAGCTTATTCTATGAAGATATCCTAATTCATGTTTACTCTTTCGTCATTCAGCCACTCATTCGTTAACCAGAAATTAGGAAGGACCCATGTATCTGCATGTATTAAAGTTCTGTAAATCATTGAATTACGCTATCACAAGATGAGCACTTGGTTACTATTTTGAATCAACTGCAATCGCGGTAAATTGTTTCATTAGTTTTTTTCAGAAACTCAAGAACATAGATGGCCCAAGGTCTTAAATTCTTGTACTGATATTATGGCGTCGATTAAATTCAGTAACAAATAACTTCATGAATACTAAGCAATAATTTTACTGTAATAAATGGAAGTTGGGTCTGATTTGGTCGGAGATTGTGAATTTGCTGTGGTATTGTTAGGAGTTGGTAAAAAGTTAAATATGGAGAGAACAGTGTGTATGTGTCAGGCATTTTGGGCTCACAAGGTGTTCTAGTTGCAGATGTTAATAAATAAATTTGGTCAGTAGTTAGAAATGGAAAAGGCCAGTTAAGGACAATTAATATCTCTCTGAAATATCACGCGGCTTTTTTATTGTTTGTTGGGGATGGGGTAAAATTAACAGTACCTTTAGCAGAGAAACATACTGCTCGTGTTTTATTCATTTTTTTCCACGTTTCATTAGTTTTCTATGTATTTAACAATTACGAAATAAACTTGAGACATAAAAATTGAAGTATTTTGGAATATGCCATTGTTTGCACATGCTGATTAACCAACAAATCCATATATAGTCAGTCAGTTGAAGAACTCGCCGGAGCTCATTAACGCGCAAAAATATCAAATACTTTATATTTAATTTATTATATCTAATCTAAGTTCGTGTATTAAAATCAATCACTCAACAAAGATTTAGAGGAAATTCAGAGGACATTCGTGGAGCCATTTGATAAATCTGGACAATTGAATAGTATGCGGATATAAATAGTACCTGGGGACATTTGGTTACCAGTCTTTTAGTAACTTTTCAAAGCATCATAAGTGTACAGGCATTGAAAGATGATTCCTATGGCTAATGTTCAAAGATAAGATCGATTTTCGATACAGTTTAGTTCTGATATTGACACTGGATACTGAATCATTTTTACATAAATTGTGCGTTTTATGAGACTCTTTTTGTAAAAAAAAGTTAATTAGAGATAATTCCGGTAATTACTTGATGTTATATTCACGTCTTCGGTCTTCAAGAGTTTTATAAGGAGTCGATCAAGAGTACGTTTCAAATTACGTAAGATATTAGGTTTCCACCAAGTCATGTTTTGGTGGCTTGCGCTATCTCTTTACAATTAGCTCATGCTTTTTTTTTAAATTAAATTTTTGCACGTGTGTGTGTATCTAAATTGCCTATAATTACCTTGATGCTTCAGGCATAGCTGTTCGGGCAGATTGAATTTGTTTTGACAGTTTTTATAAACATTAAACTAATGCAGACGTTAACTATTTTTGAGAATAGATGGACTGCCTGTAATGATACTGTTCTAAATGTTATTTCCATTTTTTTTCCAAGGATAAGTAAGTTATACCGGAAGGCTCCACATGGATATGACTGAAGGTGGTTGTGCCTCATTACCAAAATTGTGTTTAGTAAGATTTTAGTCAGCAATCATTTATTTTAAAACTGTTTGTAAAGTGATTCAGTGACAGTTTTCACGCTTATTATGCTTTGAGACACTTTATAATTTTAGATCACCTAAACGTTAGTTTTTTGACATCGTCTTCTTATGCTGACTTTCTAGCAAAGACAATCAGATTTTGTTTAATGATTCTTCAATGGTATGACAAAAGTTGAATATTCATAATAATGTGTCGTTAATGAAGATAAACTGAGGTGACATATTCAATTTTTAATAATGATAATTGATAGCATTCTTTAAGATTAAGAAATGAATGATAAAAGTTAGCCCATGTCATAGCGATCGGTTCGGGAAGCATCATAAATCAACGGTCAGGTTCACATTTGTGTGAGAGTGATTTACTAATCAATTTGCGTTTGCTTCTGATCGATCACGGTTGCATCGCCACTTCCAGGTGTCTAACTGAACTCTATCAAAAACGTGTTTTTCCAGGATGTCGGGACAACTTCTTAAAAATGCTATATCTTCAAAATAAAAACTTCTGTCGTTTATTAAGAATAATTATGCATATTACAAAAAATTATACTTTAGAACTGAATTACGACACCTCTGATAAGTTTGCACGTTAATTCAATATCACAAACATAATATCTGGATACAAGGGTTTACCCGCTTGAATACCTCTGGCTACTTTGCATTTCTTAATATGTAAGACCCCGCTTTTTATATATCGTTATCGTTGAACTTAATGAAGATCAACAATTGAAAAAATGAAATATTCAATGTAATATAGACTTTAATTTTTGTATGTGTATGTTTAATTTCGGTACGTGATACAATTTATTCTTATATAAAAGCAGTTTTGTCTGGTTCAAGAATAAGTTAGATTTTATTATTAAAACATCATCAAACTCCTGAGGTCGGCGTGATAAATTAGTATTTTATTGTTGATTTTTAAGAAAGTAGAACTCTCTACTGACTAAAATGAATAGTGGAAAGTGTCAAAAGAAATTAGGCAAATTTTTTTCATCTGAGGAACGAATTACAACCGTCCAGTTTCGCTTTTGGATATAATCAACTATTCGACATATTTTATAGATTGTCTTCCAAAGGTATTACACATTGGTACTTCAAAGAACAGTTCTATTTTGGAATCGGTATTAGTCCTTTATGCCTTTTATTGCAAAATGACGACAACATCACATACAGCCGTAAACGTCCAATGACGTGAATAAACGTTCATAATATACGAGTGCTATGTTTTGTTTGTGTTCTGCAATATATACATATACGCTCAAAGCGATGCATATTTTTACTCTCTTTGCCATTATATAAATAATGATTTATGTTTCTTACAAGCACTAACGGTTCTCATTTTTATCATTAAGAATTTCATTATTGGTGAAGTGATTTATTTTATGCCAAAGATGTATTTTAGTGATCTAGTATATTTAGTTTTGTAATTGTTATATTATTTGGTTACGGAGAAAAAAATAAGTTTCCTATCAAAACTGGTCTATTTCATCTTCTATATAACTGTCATTGTAAGTTGTCAGTATTTTTGTAAATTTTGGATAGATACATACATGCATACATACATACATACGTACGTACGTACATACATTACATACATACATACATACATACATACATACATACATACATACATACATACATACATACATACATACATACATACATAAATACTTACATACATAAATACTTACATACATACATACATACATACATACATACATACATACATACATACATACATACATACATACATACATTCATACATACGTGTGTGCTTGTATGTGTGTCAGCCAATTTCTTGCTTCATTATATACATGATAATAAAGCAAATAATGCCAGACAGTTGCAGTAAGGATTGGATATCATGGTTCTATTGAATATATGTGCGGTTCTAAGCACATGAACATATGCACGGTTGTATTAAATATATACATTGTTCTTTTAAATATATGCATGGTTCCATTGAATGCATACATGATTCTATTGAATATATGCAAGTCTCTATTGAAAATATGCATGGTTCTATTGAACATATGCATGGTTCTATTGAATATATGCATGTCACTACAGAATATATATGCATCGGCATGATCTACATTTAAGTCCCAGGCAAGCATTAATAAATAATCGTTATATGATAAAACAACGTATCGGAACTCTTAGGGATATCTTATGCGTGATGGGTGCAATCACCGAGATTGTAATATGTCTCTAATGTTCTGTTCTTATATACCATTGAGTGTTAATGAGGAAATCAAATTATCCCAGGCTTTCTGGATTTTTCCTGTACATCAGGGTCACTAAGATCGCCATTTATTGAGGTTGGTACTTGACTGTAACAAAGATAAACATATTATTTAATCGTGTTAATCCTATTTGTACTTTAAATAATTTCGGACGAGGATTAAATATGATGAAAATCACTGTATGATTTTTAATAATTTGTGAGGAAGAATAAATATGAGGAATCTTTCTGCTACGCAGTCTGTTTGAATAGTGCAGATGCTAATTGTGTGTAACATTTAAATGCATGGCTGATTCTTGCATGGACTGAATAAAGTCAGCATAACAACTTTTTTATGAAAAAACAAAAATTAGTAATGAGTAAAACAACGCGTCTAATTAATGGAATCATGAGAAATTTCAATGTTTACAATGGGAAGGACTTGTTCAACAAGCTTATTCTATGAAGATATCCTAATTCATGTTTACTCTTTCGTCATTCAGCCACTCATTCGTTAACCAGAAATTAGGAAGGACCCATGTATCTGCATGTATTAAAGTTCTGTAAATCATTGAAATACGCTATTACCAGATGAGCACTTGGTTACTATTTTGAATCAACTGCAATCGCGGTAAATTGTTTCATTAGTTTTTTTCAGAAACTCAAGAACATAGATGGCCCAAGGTCTTAAATTCTTGTACTGATATTATGGCGTCGATTAAATTCAGTAACAAATAACTTTATGAATACTAAGCAATAATTTTACTGTAATAAATGGAAGTTGGGTCTGATTTGGTCGGAGATTGTGAATTTGCTGTGGTATTGTTAGGAGTTGGTAAAAAGTTAAATATGGAGAGAACAGTGTGTATGTGTCAGGCATTTTGGGCTCACAAGGTGTTCTAGTTGCAGATGTTAATAAATAAATTTGGTCAGTAGTTAGAAATGGAAAAGGCCAGTTAAGGACAATTAATATCTCTCTGAAATATCACGCTTCTTTTTTATTGTTTGTTGGGGATGGGGTAAAATTAACAGTACCTTTAGCAGAGAAACATACTGCTCGTGTTTAATTCATTTTTTTCCACGTTTCATTAGTTTTCTATGTATTTAACAATTACGAAATAAACTTGAGACATAAAAATTGAAGTATTTTGGAATATGCCATTGTTTGCACATGCTGATTAACCAACAAATCCATATATAGTCAGTCAGTTGAAGAACTCGCCGGAGCTCATTAACGCGCAAAAATATCAAATACTTTATATTTAATTTATTATATCTAATCTAAGTTCGTGTATTAAAATCAATCACTCAACAAAGATTTAGAGGAAATTCAGAGGACATTCGTGGAGCCATTTGATAAATCTGGACAATTGAATAGTATGCGGATATAAATAGTACCTGGGGACATTTGGTTACCAGTCTTTTAGTAACTTTTCAAAGCATCATAAGTGTACAGGCATTGAAAGATGATTCCTATGGCTAATGTTCAAAGATAAGATCGATTTTCGATACAGTTTAGTTCTGATATTGACACTGGATACTGAATCATTTTTACATAGATTGTGGGTTTTATGAGACTCTTTTGTAAAAAAAAAGTTAATTAGAGATAATTCCGGTAATTACTTGATGTTATATTCACGTCTTCGGTCTTCAAGAGTTTTATAAGGAGTCGATCAAGAGTACGTTTCAAATTACGTAAGATATTAGGTTTCCACCAAGTCATGTTTTGGTGGCTTGCGCTATCTCTTTACAATTAGCTCATGCTTTTTTTTAAATTAAATTTTTGCATGTGTGTGTGTATCTAAATTGCCTATAATTACCTTGATGCTTCAGGCATAGCTGTTCGGGCAGATTGAATTTGTTTTGACAGTTTTTATAAACATTAAACTAATGCAGACGTTAACTATTTTTGAGAATAGATGGACTGCCTGTAATGATACTGTTCTAAATGTTATTTCCATTTTTTTCCCCCAAGGATAAGTAAGTTATACCGGAAGGCTCCACATGGATATGACTGAAGGTGGTTGTGCCTCATTACCAAAATTGTGTTTAGTAAGATTTTAGTCAGCAATCATTTATTTTAAAACTGTTTGTAAAGTGATTCAGTGACAGTTTTCACGCTTATTATGCTTTGAGAGACTTTATAATTTTAGATCACCTAAACGTTAGTTTTTTGACATCGTCTTCTTATGCTGACTTTCTAGCAAAGACAATCAGATTTTGTTTAATGATTCTTCAATGGTATGACAAAAGTTGAATATTCATAATAATGTGTCGTTAATGAAGATAAACTGAGGTGACATATTCAATTTTTAATAATGATAATTGATAGCATTTTTTAAGATTAAGAAATGAATGATAAAAGTTAGCCCATGTCATAGCGATCGGTTCGGGAAGCATCATAAATCAACCGTCAGGTTCACATTTGTGTCAGAGTGATTTACTAATCAATTTGCGTTTGCTTCTGATCGATCACGGTTGCATCGCCACTTCCAGGTGTCTAACTGAACTCTATCAAAAACGCGTTTTTCCAGGATGTCGGGACAACTTCGTAAAAATGCTATATCTTCAAAATAAAAACTTCTGTCGTTTATTAAGAATAATTATGCATATTACAAAAAATTATACTTTAGAACTGAATTACGACACCTCTGATAAGTTTGCACGTTAAAACAATATCACAAACATAATATCTGGATACAAGGGTTTACCCGCTTGAATACCTCTGGCTACTTTGCATTTCTTAATATGTAAGACCCCGCTTTTTATATATCGTTATCGTTGAGCTTAATGAAGATCAACAATTGAAAAAATGAAATATTCAATGTAATATAGACTTTAATTTTTGTATGTGTATGTTTAATTTCGGTACGTGATACAATTTTTTCTTATATAAAAGCAGTTTTGTCTGGTTCAAGAATAAGTTAGATTTTATTATTAAAACATCATCAAACTCCTGAGGTCGGCGTGATAAATTAGTATTTTATTGTTGATTTTTAAGAAAGTAGAACTCTCTACTGACTAAAATGAATAGTGGAAAGTGTCAAAAGAAATTAGGCAAATTATTTTCATCTGAGGAACGAATTACAACCGTCCAGTTTCGCTTTTGGATATAATCAACTATTCGACATATTTTATAGATTGTCTTCCAAAGGTATTACACATTGGTACTTCAAAGAACAGTTCTATTTTGGAATCGGTATTAGTCCTTTATGCCTTTTATTGCAAAATGACGACAACATCACATACAGCCGTAAACGTCCAATGTCGTGAATAATCGTTCATAATATACGAGTGCTGTTTTGTTTGTGTTCTGCAATGTATACATATACGCTCAAAGCGATGCATATTTTTACTCTCTTTTCCATTATATAAATAATGATTTATGTTTCTTACAAGCACTAACGGTTCTCATTTTTATCATTAAGAATTTCATTATTGGTGAAGTGATTTATTTTATGCCAAAGATGTATTTTAGTGATCTAGTATATTTAGTTTTGTAATTGTTATATTATTTGGTTACGGAGAGAAAAATAAGTTTCCTATCAAAACTGGTCTATTTCATCTTCTATATAACTGTCATTGTAAGTTGTCTGTATTTTTGTAAATTTTGGATAGATACATATATGCATACATACATACATACATACATACATACATACATACGTACGTACGTACATACATACATACATACATACATACATACATACATACATACATACCTACATACATACATACATACATACATACATACATACATACATACATACATACATACATACATACATACATACATACATACATACATACATACATACATACATACATACGAGAGAGAGAGAGAGAGAGAGAGAGAGAGAGAGAGAGAGAGAGAGAGAGAGAGAGAGAGAGAGAGAGAGAGAGAGAGAGAGAGAGAGAGCACTTCACTTTGGTATAATTTGTCCGAAACATTTGCAAAATACCATCAAACAACTGAAAAATCCAAAAAAAACCGATTTTGCGTTTACCCAACGAGTATATCTATAATAGTATTTGGTCTTTCATACTGAAATAAGTACATTTTAGCAATAATTATTCCTTTTCGTTTTGTTAGAAATTGCAGGTAAAAAGATATTCATTTGTGCAAACAGGACGCCTTGCATCCATCTTCATCCTTAACCATAAATAACAATATACAGTGAGAGTTAATCGAGTCTGGCGTATGTAGCTTAAATAGGCTTGTTATTAGTAGGTAATTAAATACATTCACAACTCTTCACGTTTTCAGCTGATATAATAATACATCTTTTAAGAAGGGGAATTACAGTCAGGAGTAAAGGTCGGTAGAATGGTAGAACGACTCGATCGTTGAAATTATTTTTCATCTACAAATCCCACTATGTTGTCAAATCCCACTATGTTCTCAAATTAAAGTTGCCATAACATTTAAGTGATGGAATGAATTGGTTGACCTATTGTCTGGTGTTGTCAACGACTCTTTGATTTTCCTGACAAATATGTCACTGACGTTAGCCGTTTATAACACAACAGTGGCAACTACTATATTTGTCTTTCTTTGAAACGGCTTGGCTTGCTGCGGGATTAATATTGGAAATGATCGTACCAGAATGCAGCAATATTTCGACGTTATGCAGCACCGCACTAAGTAGATTTGTTTGTTTTTGTCCATCTGACAAATACTCACCAAGATTAAATAAAACTGAAATCATTGCATCTGAATTCCACGTTGTATAACAAGACTTGAAATTCACCGATAAGACATCATGCATCTATATGTAACATAGAGAAGTTTGCTATTGGTCAATCACGGATAAGCCGTCAATGCTTTAACAATGTTTCAGCTATATGGCTATGATGTCTACAGTGTGACAGTTTATAGAGTTCTCTAGCACTGAAGCATCATGCCCCAGATATGTGGCATGATGTCCTACCCAATAACATTATCCTGACACCAGGCGGACCAGTCCTAACACTAACCTCTTAATGCTGAGCGCCAAACAAGGCAGTTGTTGATTTTATTTATAAAGTCTTTGGATGACTCGGCTGGGGTTCGAAACAGCTGCTTCCCGTATCAGAGGCTAACGCCAGTAGGCCACCGGAACGGTCAAATGCTGAATTAACCTTATCTCTCCGTATATTAGTATATTGCTAAAAAATCGATACGTAAGTTACTGCTTATTATGTACAAGCTTTATTTGAAAGAAAGTTAACAGATGCACATATTAAGCTGGAGTTTAAAGCACTTTGAAGTTAGTTTTAAAACTGCGTAAGATGCAGATTGAATGAACAATCAGGCCATTTCATTTTTCTGATGTATTTTAAGCATTGACAAGGCAGCACACTTTTGTATCAGTTAACCATTCATATTAGTAACCGATAACCGTCTTCATTTGTAATTCATGACCACTTCCTTTTTCAAAAAGGATATATGTTTAGTTTTAAGTTAAAATACGTAGTTTATGGTGTATAATGCAAAGAGGGAATTTTAAAACTATTGTACCGATTATTTTGTTAGATTCTTTACATTTTATTTTAAGGCTGACTTACTTATTATAACAAGTTTTAAGGTTTTTAGATGGAGTACATTTTAGGGTTTCCCTCATGAATTCATGAATGTGTCTCTGCAAAACAATTTTAATCTTCCAATTTCCAAACTTTAAATTGTTAATGTTTTTAATCGCCTTTTTATCTTTATAAATCTCCAGCACAAATAGCAAGTTCAATTTATGTAACATTGTCAATTTAGAAATCAAAAAATAATCCCACCTTTTCGAAAAAATGCTGAGGTTGTGTAATTGTGGCCGTCACAACTTGGAAAGGTCAGTACGTGCATGAGCAATGCATCACAATTCCCCACAGATCGTTCAAGATTGAGAGGTTAACTCTTAAGACCGCTCCCATGGCCTAAAGGTTAGAGCTTCCGCCTCGGACGCTGGAGGTCGTGAGTTTGATCCCGGCCAAGTCATACCAAAGATTTAATAAAAGTTGGACTAACAGCTGCCTCGCTTGGTTCTCAGTATTAAGAGATTATTGTTAGGACTGATTTGCCTGGTGTCAAGATAATGTGATTGAGCATGTCTGTATCATGATGCCTCAGTGTTAGACATCACGATAAACTGCCACACTGCATACATGGTAACGATATGAATGAAATATTGTTAAAGTTATGTTAAAAATGCAGATTACACACACGAACACAGACAGACACACACGCTCGCACACACACACACATACACACACAGCCCACATGGTATGTTTGAGAGTTGTACAGGTGCATCAAGAGTTGAATATTTGGAAGCAGCCCATTGCTTATATTAGTAGGATAAATCGTGGTGCAGTAATCATTCCCACCTATTTCCTTATTCGCAGATGAAATCAAATAATCTGTATTGATTAACATGCCGAATCTTAACACAAGAATAGCCAGAAAGTACAGTATTAAACAATTTTTATAGACCTCTTACATGAACTCAAAACGCTTCCGTTAACCCATATCAATATATATATATCAATTGTATGCGTGCTCGAATGAAGCAGATGTAGAAATGTCTAACAGAAACGTTTCGCTGAATTTTGAGAAGAAGTGATCATTAATTTAAGAACTCCGATACCGAGCGCTGTAAATGGTATATAATTATAGAAACTGCGTCTACAACCCAGCCCATAGAAGAAAACGTAAGCGGATTTTGAATAAAATCCCATCTGATACTTCTGCTTCACTAACAGCATACCGGAGTAGACATAGATTCAAAAGGCTTAGCGTGGCTGTGGTAAATCCACTCAGCGGTTAAACCTGGTATCATCGCTGCATGAAGAAGATTGCAAACGAGTTGTAAATTGATTCTATGGTTATATTATCGTCTCCGATAATGCGTTAAGGTCTTCCGATAACATGTTTGATTGAGGTGCAGGAAAATGGTATTGAGTGATTAAATTATTTTGCATTTACAAAGTTCAAGCTTCATAATGGAAATGTTTACGTTTAAACTTCGTGTAGTGTGTGTTGTTTTAATGACCAGTGTTTGTAAAGGTCGGGTTTACACCAAGCAAATGGGTGCCCGTATTATCAAGACTAGGTATGGGGATATAAAAGGCGTTCTCGCTGAATTTTCAAACCCGAAATTTAAGCCCGTGGATTCATACAGAGGGCTGCAGTATGGAACAACTTTTGGGGGACGCATGAGGTTTATGCCCCCAGCAAGCCCGCTTGAAAGGTGGAAGTACACGCGTTTGACATTTTCGATGCGTCCCGTATGCTTCCAAAATGAACCTAACGAAACCAATCTAGTGGAGAACCCTTCTGCGCTTAGTGGTTCGCATCTTGCAAGGATTGTCCCCTTTATTCTGTCAAAGTCAGAGGATTGTTTGACCCTTAACGTGTACGTGCCCAGTAGAGGTAAGCCTGTTTATTTATTGTTGTCCAAATGACTGGTTCGTGAGCCACTATCTGATTCCTGCCAGCCTTACAAAATATATGAAATAAGGAAGTGAGCGTTGATTAACGGCAATGTTTACAAAGCTGTGACAAACAATATTTTGATAATTAGAAGCTAGATGTGATGCTACATGCAACTTCATTATTTTCATTCAGCTATTAATATGCTGTAACGATAATGAAATTGTTTTGTAAATTCAAACAGGCAGATTGAGTTACCTCTAACACACACACACACACACACACATACACACACACATATATATATATATATATATATATATATATATATATATATATATATATATATATATATATATATATATATATATATATATATATATATTTCTGCCCACTATTATCAAGATTCTACTACAGAATCCAGGGATAGCACAGTCTGTTCTGTCTGGTATATATATATATATATATATATATATATATATATATATATATATATATATATATATATATATATATATATATATATATATATATATATATATATATATATATATATATATATATATATATACTCTATGCTAAGTATCAGATTGTACCGTTGCTGGGAGACTGACTATATATATCTATATATATATATATATATATATATATATATATATATATATATATATATATATATATATATATATATATATATGTGTGTGTGTGTGTGTGTGTGTGTGTGTTTGTGTACTAGTGTGCACGCGCGCGTGTGTGTGGTTTGTCTTAGTAACGTATGTACCAAAATAGCACCTTTATCAGAAGGAATCGAACATAAGAAAAATACAGTTAAGTAACCAGACATCAACCACATGTTTCTTGTGAGTTCTTTCTTCGCCTCAAGTTTGGTAAAAATAATCATGTCATGTTTACTTTGGGAAATGTTAAAATCATATTACCCCAGAAACCATTTCCCTATGAACTTCTGTTTACTTTTCTCGCTTGTGCACCATCATATTTTCATTACGATCGTCGAAGCGATTCTATTATTCCAAATGAAAATATAAGCATTAAGGTTAATTGTACAAGGAAAAAGTTTTCCAAACGATTTTGCAGTCATTGGATCTTTAACAAAGCTACGTACTGTGTAACAAAGCAAGCATACAGCGATACATATGTATGCATATCATCTTTCTAACGTCAGGTTTATTACTTTTTATTTAAACTACTACTGAAGAATAAGCATAGTAAACAAATCATTTCCCCTTTTATTGTTTTGTCATTTTCTTGCTTATTATTTATAGCTACATGCATTTTTTTCTATCATCATTTTCTCTATCATCTTTAGATGGACTCGACATGACTGAACTCAAAAACCAGTTCAGAATAGGGAAAGATTAACACTGACGTCCTCTTTAAACGGAATGAATATGATGTATTCAGTTGCACAACATTTATGTCAAAACAATAAACAACTTATGACACAAGACAAACACAGAGATCTGACAGCTCATATGGTCTACCAAATGTTATTAATGTGAAACGAAATGAGAAGGTAAAGCACAATCTCTTTATTCAATATTAACTACTGGAGCTAGGAAATTGATTTGCCAATATATCTTGATAGAGACTTGAATGTAAATACTTATTAACAAGCATCTTTGTCCGGTTTTTCTCTAAAAGTGTGCATTTAAAAAGTATATCGTTTTAACTTTCACATTTATGTATACATCCTCTTTCTCGAGGTGTTTAAAAGTAAATTGCATTCAAAAGTAATAGGTGATGGTACTCTAGATTTCGTTTGTATTATTTGTTCTTTATGCACTTCTTTATTTCTGGTTAATATGAAAAACGTACACTTTGAAAAGATTCTTTTGAAGAATAAAATTGGATTATAGAAAGAAACTATTTCTTTTGATGCATTCTCCCTTGCTAAGATTTATTTTTTAGGTAAGCGACCTAATTGGAATGCTGAGTCAGCAAGATACCATAAAATAAAAACATGTATATCTATAATCTACACTCTTCATCCAGTTTAACACTATAAATAGCAAATAAATACAAGTAATTCTGTAGATATAAGTTCATATGGAAACTGTTTACCCGGTAATACGGATAAGTTGATTCTGTAGCTATAAGTTCATATGGAATCTGTTTGCCCGGTAATACGGATAAGTTGAACAGTATTCCAAGACTGATGTGGATAGGATATTAGTGCATGGAGTTTCATTTGTCCGTTTTGATAATGGAGTCAATAAACCAGCAAACATAATTTAAAGTCAAATTATTTTTCTTATTACTAATTTTGTAAATTGTCGTCTTTTTTCCTGCGTGAATCGAGGACAATGCGTTTTTCTTTACTTCTCTGTTATCTGGATTGATAGTAAAAGTCATACAGATAATGTATGGATTTTGAGACGACTATTTCAGTAACGTTTGTTTTCTCTTTTCTTTTCAAGTTTGATACGCATAGCTCTAAAGCCGATTATTGACTTGGATCCTCCTACGTCCATATTTATTTGAAAGGTCATTATTTGCAGGCTACAATAAAAACGTACGGCAAATCTCGATGTTAAATTACGTAGACATATCTGGACGCGATGAAACTACATTTGTGTCCAGTACAACCGGCTTAATGTCGTTCGCTATGA